>JASDQU010240413.1:0-30161 GCA_032191745.1 Picea mariana | reverse complement strand
TATCATTTAAATAATGATTTCTTCTTTTAGGTCACTTTGACTTCTTTGACCTTGGGGGCTTCAAGCCTTCATGTGGGGGTCCTTCATCTTCATAAGGCCATAACTCTCAAACCATGAGGAGTTATGTGACATTCCACATACCACCGAAAATGGCATGACAAGCACTATCCATCTATGATAGTTTCACCAACAATTTCCTTGATCTTCATCTCGTTATTCCACATACAAGCATGGGTCGTCCAACCATTCTTCTAGGATAACTCAATCCGCAAAGCATCTTCCCGTGAGGGCTTTCACCATAAGGGGACCACTTTGGAGTTCATCCATTTTTGCACCTTATCAATCATGATAAGAAAATTATGAGTCATCTATACATTTTTCCAACAATGCATCATATACCAATGAAACCACATCGATCCATCTTCATCATGTATCAATTACAACTCAGTGATCCATCTTCAGCATATCAATGACAAATCATTGATCCATCTTCATATATGTATTCTCATCAAGGACAATACATATTATATTACATCAATCATCAATCAATCAATCTTTTGACATCATTCAATCACTTGACATCAATCAATGACATCAATCAATCAAACCATTGTCATCAATGACAACATGATCCAACATCACTTTGGGTCCATACTGGTGGAATGGTTTCTGGAGAGGGTTCATATGTTGCACCCGAGGGTTTTTCTTCCTCTTGTAGGGATGCAAGAGTCACGACTAATGCGGTGGGCAAATATTTTGGCACGACATGGAGGGGGAGAGGGTGGCCACTACTTTACGGACATGTTGGAATGTGTGTGGCATCGCATGCCACATATTATACATCGATACCCATATGGTGGGATGGATTTTCGGCACGAATTGGACATGGAACTACCTCCTAGAGAGGTATGGGACCAGAGAGATATGTTGGTGTTTTTATGTTTTGTGATTTTGATAGTGTAGCATATGTTTATATATATATGGATGTTGACTCTATATTTATTTTTGTGTTTTCATATGTGGGGCCTCTAAGCCCTGAGGAGGAGATGGTTGGAGAGCCGGTGCACCATGGGCTAGTGCGAACACCTCTTGCTGACAGAGGACCTGGTGGGGGAGCTATGGGGGCACCATGAGTGCCGATTTTGTTTTTTGTATTTATATAGGCTTGCTATCCCATTTTGTACATGGTAGTTGATACCCATTTTGTATAGGGTAGGGGGTACCCATTTTGTACCTATAGGGGTGAGGGGACTCACTGGCCTATGGTCGATGTATATGTTGTACTTTTGTAAACATTTATGGTAATTTTATCGATATATAAATATATATATGATGGATACACGCATTTTGGATCTTTTTGATGGTGTATGATGTCTAATCTATATACTGTGACTGATTTTTGATGATTTATGTATATGTAATGATGTCTTGATGTGATAAATGCCAATCTAATACTAGGTTAGCCATGTTATATGATATTTGATTAAATTGTCATGGAATATGTGTAAATGTAATTGAATCAAAGTTTCGAGATAAGAGTCTAACTTGAAGGTATTTGCGAAAGAGGTAAAGATCACGAACACGGTATACATTGTTGAGATGTAGAACGAAAAGATGGGAATCTAACAACATGCTAAGGTGGTGAATGTGGCAGTGATTGGCCTCGGTAAGAATACCAATAATGGATGCATATTTTTCTTGGTTGTTGGTGGCTAAGACCAAACATATGCTGCTGGAGTGGAGCAGTGCATGTGAGGGGGTATAGAGGGTCCAAGAGGACGAAGCAAGATTCTGTGTCCAGCGGCTAGTACCGTCAGCGTAACTGATGTGGTAGGTCAATGGAGGAGGCATATGCCAATAACACAGATGGTAGATTAGAAATGAGGCGTGAAGGTGAAAAAATAAGACTAAAAACTCTACAAATGTGTACAAAGAAAAAGCCTAGTGTAGGATGACTACTCTTAGGCGTAAAAATTCTTTAAGTACAACCAGTTGATGGGTTCTTTGAGAGGATAGCCTTTTGGAGATGTTAGGATGTAGGCTCCTTTAGTGAGGCAGTGTTGGACAATGTAGGGTCCATGCCATAATGACTCAAATTTCCCATGACCGAGAGTATCGTCAGCGATATCGTAGGCTAGGACGAGATCTCCTTCGTTAAATGAACGAAGGTTGACATGGTGGTCAAAGGTGGCTTTGGTCCATTTTTTAGCTGCCTCATTGTTCTATAATGAATATCGACGATCTTCATCCAGCGACTCTAAGGTTAGAAAGCATTGCTCCATTGGAGCAGTGTCACGTATTAGCTCGATGGTAGTGTGCAACGTGGGAATTTCGCACTCGATGGGGAGGGTGGTTTCGATCATATGGATGAGATGAAATGGTGTAAAACCAGTGGAAGTTTTACACCATGCAATAAGCCCATAATGCTGAAAACAACATATGATGCTAGTTGGTATTATGTTTGTTGACACTACATTGTAGTATGGTTTTGAGGTCTTTGTTAACAACCTTGACCTGTCCGTTGGGCTGAGGGTAGTATGGGGAGGAAAACTCATGGGAGAATCTGAGCTCTAAGGAGATTTCTATGAAGATCTCATTCTCAAAGTGTTTACCGTGATCAGACACTAACTAAAGTGGAACTCCGAAATGGGTAATGATGTGGTTGAAGAAAAAATGTGTTGTTGTCTCAGCGGTATTGTTGAAGGTAGGCATGGCTTCAGACCATTTGGTAAAGTAATCTACTGCCACGACAATGTACTTGTGCCTATTACTAGATGGAGGATTGAAAGTCATGAAAGCTATGCCCCATTTGCATAAGGGGTTGATAGTGATGAATGGGTGTAGAAGAGTGGGTGGTGCTCATGCTTTGTTTGCCTAGAGATGGCATTTGTTGCATCGCTTGATAGCGTTGATGTAGTGATGAAACAATGTGGACCAGAAGTATCCTTCTCGAATGATTTTTTGGGCGGTGGACATACCTGAGAGGTGGTCTTCGCAAGAACGACTATGGAAACCATTCAAAACTTTGTCTGCTTCGTCGATGGTCAGACATCGTCGGAGTATGGTTTCGACCCCACGTCGGTACAAAACGTCACTGATGAGGAGGTATCGAGGGGCCTGATGGAAAATGCATTTATAATCATCTCGAGAGAGATGAGACCCAATCTTTTGTGTTCGAAGGTAGACGAGAAGGTCACCATACCAGGGCTCATCCGAAGGGATGAAGAAGAGGTGTTCGTCTAGAAAATCCATATTGATAGGTGAACCTTTAGAACCTAAGAGAAACATCGTGATGAGTTCGGTCATATTCCTAAAGGATGGCGATCCATCGTGAAAATTTTCCATTAATCTGTCATCGACTAAGCAAGTACTGCATGGGGTTGGAATATTCTACGACTTTGGTAGTGTGAAGAAGGATATAATGACGTGGTTTTTGAACTGCGAGGACAACTGTGAGGGATAGTTTCTCATCATGATTGTATTTCAGGGGTGGTCCTGAAAGATTTTTACTGATGTAGTAAATAACGTGATTGCGTCCATCGTTCCCTAGTTGGATGAGGACTCTGCTACTGAGACAGTTGAGGCTGATAAGTAGAGGATGTAATTGCGATCATAGTCTGGAGGACTAATCAAAGGGGTGTTGGATAGTGCCGATTTTAAATCATCAAATTCGGTTTGTGCATGTTCATCCCATCGAAATGGGATATCATGGCGTAGTAAGCGAAGGAAACCATGCTCGCGAGTGGCGTAATTTGGGATAAAACGTCGTAAAAATTTGTCTTTTCCTTGTAGGCTCTGCAGTTGGCACAAATTCCTAGGTGGTGGAATTTATGTGATAGCTTTGAACTTGAGGGGGTCCACTGTGATGCCGTGTTGGGAAACAATGAACCCAAGGAGGTGCCCAGTAGTGAAACAAAACACACACTTGAGAGGGCTCAAGCGAATATTTTATTGGCAACATCGTTGAAAGACAACTCGTAAGTCGTCTAAATGTTGAATTCATTTCTTGGATCATGTAGTGAGGTCGTCCAAGTAAGCAAGGATGATGTGAGAAAGATCATGGAAAACATAAGTCATGGCCCGTTGGAACGTAGCACTTGCGTTTTTTATTCCAAAAGGCATGACACGATAAGAAAAAGTACCCCATGGGGTAGTAAAAGTGGTTTTATACTGATATGTTGGATGTATTTGGATTTGATTGTAGCCAGAGAAACCACCCATGATGGACAAGGCTTTGTGGCATGCACAGTCATCGATAATTTGGCTGATGAATGGGGTTGGAAATATGTATTTGGGAAAATCATGGTTGAGATCGTTAAAGTCGGTGAAATCACGAATATTTCCCCATTTTTTGTTAACGGGGATGACATTGGAGACCCATGAAGTATACACGATGGGGTATATGAACCCTGCGGTGTGTATCTTGTCAATTTCATCTTTGATAACCATAGATTTGGATAGGTGAAGTGGGCATTTCTTTTGACAGACTGGGGTGATATCTGGCCATGTGTCGATGCGATGTTTGACTATAGAAGGATTGAGGTCGGGCATGTCCATATATGACCAGGAAAAAATATCTCGGTATTCCTTAAAGAGAGCTTTGTAAGATGTGAGTTCTTCAGGGGAGCATGCGACACCAATGGTGATTTCCTCTATGATTCCTGGTTTGATGGAAATGTCAATTTTGACAGTGGGGGAAATGTTGGCAATGTTTCCCTCTTCAAAATCATCTGGGGTAGGGATAGAGTTTTTGAACCAATCTATATGCCCTGATGGAATAAAATACTTGGTTTCGATTGTGCCTATGGAGGCTTGTCTAGGAAGGTCAAAGGATTCCTATGAGAGAAAAAGCGCTCGGTGACGGAGCGTGTTCCATGGGCAATCAGGGGTAGTGAGATATCTTCATCGCAATGAAAAATGTGATAATATAAGGGATCCGGGGAGGTGACATGGGTGACTGTCATAGTGTGGTTGTCCTCAAGTGGTGAAGACATAGAGAGGACATTGCAACCATGTTGCAATGGCTTGCTTGAAACAAACCAAATGTCCATATACTATGGGGGATAAACTATAGTAAGGAGTAAGATTTCCTGTGGGAAATGAACCAGAGAATTGGGAGGATTTGGGGGAATATCCTCAGACAGTCTATCCATGAACCATGGAGGGGTGGGAAGTGACTCAGGTTTGGGGGAGGAGATATGGAAAATATCTGGAGAAGAGATATGGGAAGTAACTTGCATCACTTGAGGTAAGGTGGTTGAATGATTTTGAATAAGGTATAATTGACGACGCCTATATTCAACAATAAAAGGACACTAGTATGTGAAATGAGCAAGTGAATCATAGAGAGAGAAAGGGCACCTCATCCATTCGGGGACTAAGGTAGAGACATAATGGATTTCAGTGACATGGGTACCTGAAATTTGTGGTGGATATTGCTCTTACTGAAAGGTTTGGCATACTTTTGTTAGCATTTGGCGAAACTAAGGTAGAGCTGGGAAATGATGAATGTAATGTCCATATTCTGAACATATGGCGCAAGTGAATTTGGTTCGCAGCCCTTTACTGCCTATAGTGGGGGGCGTTTTTGTAGTACTAGAGGCACTTGGTGAAATGGTGAGAGATGTGGTTTCTTGATGGATTTGGATCAGATTGCGTAGTTCATGAAGAGAAGGAAATATATTAGTGGGGTGTCCCTCTCTTTCGCAAATGCGCAAGGAGGTTGAACTCAGGGAGGAAGTGGAGCGGTGGGCTCTTTATTCTTCCATCTTCCCCCAACCGTAGAAAGGGTGCTGGTGATTGGGGATGAGGGTGGCGTAGCCGGAGTTAGTACTGAAATCTTCATCGAGATTCCCTCAAATTTAGGAGGGAGAGATGGATGAGGAACCATCACGGGTGGGTGTAGATACCATATCAGGATGGTGAGCACCATGTTAGGAAGGGTAAGTGTCGTGGTTACCTAGAATTCTTCTACTCCCAATGGGGGGTAGAAGAAGGGAATTTGAGTGATGGCTTGGGGGATTGTCTCCCAAACTGGGATTTTCCCTTGGGGGAGGGGGAAATTAGGGACAAGTGTTGTAGTAGGGTTTTCAGGGAAACCCTGAGCTAAAATTTCTTCCACTTGTGGGACGTCTAGGTGAGGAGAGGCCTCAATGGGAGGGATGGTGTCTCTGATGTCAGTTTCATTAGAAGATACAACACACACTTGTGTTGAAGGGTGTATGAGAGGCGGTGCTCCATGGTATGGCCCCAGCAAGGATGGGTCCTTAAAAATTTCAAGGCCCATATCCATGAGTGACTTAGCATCTGAGCTAGTACGGGCAAGAGCTAAGATGTTATCGATGTTGGCAGAATGGTTAGGCTCATAATGTGTGATTTGGTCGATGGTGACGAATTTCCTGTTGTGGGGGAACATCATTGTTAGAAACACATAAGAAGCCACTCCTTCATAGTTCACATGTAGCTACATCCAAACAAGATATTGTAATCAAGTGGGGCGTCGATAACCTCAATGTCTATGATAATGGTTTTTCCCCCGAGTTCTATGGGGACATTTTGAAAGAGCCCTTCATGGGAGGATGGTCGACCATCATAGGCTCTTAATGTGATGGTGGATGGTATAAGATCAGGGGATCCACGTTTCTTTCATATATTTTTGGAAACGATGCGTGTGGATGCACCTTCATCAATGATATAGCGATGAACCGTGATGTTCTGAATCTTGATTGGTATTTGAAAAGCTACCAGAGTGAGGAGACAAGGTTCTCCTCTATCTAGATCAAATGTGATGAGTCTAGTGTTAGATGGGTTGAATTCCCCCAAGGTGGAAAGTAAGTATTTTCGTTGAGTTGGACAGGTTTGGAGGACCTCTAATACAGACATGGCTGCAAGAGGTTGTGCCAAGTCATCGACTAGACTGTAATTGTGTGTTTCCCTAGCCTGAGGGTTGTTGACATTCCATTGTAACAAAATGCAAGGGATATGAATGGGGGATTCATTGTTAGGGAATGGAATCGTCAAGGGTTGTCTGGTTGTAGCTGGAGTTGCTTTCGATGTGGTGGTAGTAGGTTCAGGGGGTGCACTGTATTGCCGACTGTGCATTTGTAGAAGAATTTATTCTTCACTAGTGAGGAGGATATTGCAATCCACCATATTTCCAGGGTGGATGGTCCCTGGGTTTTGATACTGTCCCATTCGTGGTGGGGCAGGATGTACCTCATGTTGGGTATTCATCACACCTTGGTGTGGAATAAGGTTTTACAACACAGTTGGGGGTGGTTGTTACAAATACTGCTATGGGGCCTACTCAGGGGCAGGCGACGCTGGAGCATGTGGCACGTTCAATGATTCTTTCATCTGTTTAAACTCAGAAATTTGGGGGAAATGGTGGGTATAATGTCCATTCTCAAATAGCAAAAGGGAAGTTTTTCTGGAGGTTGTTGTTGTTGTTCCTCCCTTGACATTTTTTGTTATTGTCCTCTTGGGGGTTCTGGTTACCCTGATTCTGGTTTCCCCCAATAGGTTGGTTTTGTTGGGGGTTATTTCCCCCTGGTCCTGGGTTAATATTGTTTTGATTTTTTCCTTTCTTCTTGGAATTATTCGGCTCATGGGACAGATTTTCCATATTCAACTGTTCAAAAGTATGAAATTGCTAAATGGGAGGGGGATGAACAAAGTTAACGCCCGTATGTGATTGTCCATGTGGAGGAGAAACCCACTGTGGAGGACCACGAAAAGGAAAATACATATTTTTTTGTGGGAGCGATCCATAGGGTGCACAGGAAGGTGAAGTGCTTTCACTACTGCCCAGGTTATATGTTGAGCTAGAAGGGGAACTAGAACTTGGTTGAGAGTTCGGGCACATCATGGGTGTTGGCAAGGGTCCACTCATGGGTGGAGGGGGGGTAACAAAATATGGTTGTTGGTAAGAGGGAGGAGGGTAATAAGATGGCCCTATGTGTATCGATGAATATTGGTCTATACAATACATAGGTGGTGGTTGGATGTACAGGTTGTGGTGTGTGGTGGTACCAATCAACCCATCCACCGTGTGAGACATCCCAGGTTTGTCTTGGCCAAATGGTATAGGTATCGGTGCATCGGGTATTACTGTGTATAAGTAACCTGACTAAGCATAAATGAAGTTGAACTGTTGAGCCTTGCTGATGGATTCCTCTTAAAATTGGGGGAAGGTAGATGCCATGTCTTTGGCAAGTATAGAGATGAAAATTTTTAGAAACCAATCGAGATGTTGTTCTTTGGTGGTTTCTTCTTTGCATATACTACGTCATCGATGTCATTCATGAATATGGTCGGAAATATGCATAGTTGAGGTTTTTTTTCACTCAGAGAATAGTTATGAACCAGTGTCATGATGAACTGGTAGTTGAAAAAAGGCCAAAAAGGATTTGGCCAAGGATTGAAATGTCACGTGGGATCCTAAATTTTTTGACCACATACCATTTAGCCGATGGACCAGCGAGTGTTCATTGAAATAACCTTAAGAGGATGGAGTCATCCATGATGTTGTTTGAAGAGCACCATAAGTGGAAGGTCATGGCATGTTTGGCAGGATGTTCTCCCAATTTTTCTTCAAATTTTGGAATATCTAAAGGTAGTTTGGTGCATATTGGGCCATGTGGGGTCATGTAATATATGATCATTCATGATTTTACTCAAATTAGGAATGTTGAGAGATGAAAAATATGGCATGGGGGGTGGTGGTGGAGGATTAGTCCCAGCCATGGTGTGAGAAGGTAGTGGACCTGACCCTTGAGGGGGGTTTGGTGGGGTTGTAATTCTCCCTTGAGAAGGATTTCCCCCCCTGCCTCCTTGTGAAGGAGAGCTAGTGGATGGATGGCCTTGGGAATTGGACCCAAGTAAAGTGGAACCAAGAAAATATGACCCCAAAATAGTGGCTCTCACAGGGGTGTGAGATGGTTAAGTCGGTGAATTGGAAAGACTAAGAAATCCTTCTATAATAGAAGGGAGATTCTGCAAGAATATGGAACGATGGGGATTCTATGGGTCCCCTATAATATTCAACTAGAAAAGTGAATGTGTGAAAATGGTGATGAGAGAAATAAATGAACAAGAGACTTGTATAATTTGGATCTTCACAATATATCTGAAAATTGCATGTAATCAAATGAGCAACATACATAAATCAACTATAAATATGCATACATGTGGGCAGGTGGATTTTTTCTGCATGGGAGAACAAAGAAAACAAATGTTCATGTCCAAGACATATTGTCCTTCCTCTCAAATAACATTGGACCTTCCAAGAGCACTCAACAATGGGGTCTGAAGCCACCGGAAGAGGAACTAGTGAAGAATGAAATAATCAGTTATAATGAGGGGTAGAGGGTGCATATCCCGAAAGAGATGGCGATATTTCCCAATCTCCACACAAAATATGATCAAGGTGCAATTGTAACCCACAATTTCCACCTGGGTAGATGTCTTAAATTTGCCCGCTAGGTACCTTGGTCAAAGTGCGACATTTAGATTTCCAGCCTCAGAAATGGGTCATGGGTTGGATCCCTTCCAAGAGTTGGGTGACTCAAGGGGGGATGTACAGAACAACCAGACCCTGGCCTTCGAATCTTCATGGGTATCTCCCTGCCTTATGGTGTAGGAACACTTGACTTGGAAGATTTAAAAGTTTCATATTTTTAAACTTCTAATGTTTGAAAATGTGAGAACCAGATAACAAGGGGTTTTCTGGATGCCTACCCCCGAGATCCTACCTGGAATAAAAAGATTCTTTTGGTACCTCCTGTGGAGGAAAACTTAGTGAGTTTTTAGAATTTTTTTTAGATGTGGTGGGTTGAGATATTAGGGGTGTGAACCGATCTCGTTTTAATTAAGTGGGTGTCGATAATTTATTCAAGAAATAGTGGGACGTTTCAGAATTCCTTTGGAGAAAACCTACTTCATTATCCGTAATTCAAGATGGAAATTATGTGAGTGAGGAGTGACTTTGCGTGTGAGCAAGTGATAAAATGTGCCAAATTTTAATAATTTGGGTGTGAATTTGCAACATGTGGACTTCATGTGGTCCTTACAAATATTTTGTACCTATCTTACTAAGTGTCATTGGTACAACCTTGCGTAATTTTAAAAACCCTAAAGAACTAGCATGTGGACATATGGGTTCTTACCAATCCTTTAAACTCCCTAATGTGGTTTACACTAAGAAATCTTGAAAAACTATGCTATATTGAAAGCATGTGGGCATGTATGGGCCTGTTACTTTGATCTTTAAACTCTCCTAGTGATGTAAACTTAGAAAGCAATTTCAAGAAACTATCCTAATTTTGCAACATGTGGGCATGTATGGGCCCTTACAAATTTAAGATGATTTCAAAAATAAAATAAGAGGAGCCCTAGGGGGTTTTTTTCCTCTCCTAAATATTTTTGTTAAGGGAGATGAAATGTCTCCTTAACCACCTTTCTGATTCTCAAGATCGCTTTATGGTGCGAGAGAAGAGCATACTCAATTATCAAAGTTGATTTTTGTTCCCAATGCAAGTGCTTTTATATATGATAGCAAATAATCTCAACTTAACTTTTACAAACCAAACAAGCCATCCATGTGACAACCAAAGAAAAAGAGGAGAAAATGTGGTTCTTTTTACCACCTAAGTGCCTATGTTTAGCTAACCTTTCATATGGGAAAGGAGTCTAAGTGGAGTGCATTTACAAATTGCATGAAAGAAATATTTTGAAGGCTAGGGGCCTTCAAATCATCACAAAAACTCTTACAATTTTGAAACTCTAGAAATCTGTGTGGGTTATAGTTCAGACAGAGGCGGAGTGGGCACACAGTGTGCAATGAACAAAATCCTTTTGGGTGCATAGTGCCCAGAGAAAAGAATACTTTTGGGTGCACAGTGTGTTGAGTGCGTGTCTATGGGATGGAATACCCACACATGTTCTGATATGCATTGGGGGGGTTGAGAGAAATTCTCTTCCTCTAGCTCAAAACTTGGCTCTTGATAGGTAAGGCTAGGTCGTTTTTGGTACCTGCAAGACAAAAGGATAAAAAAGAAGTGCTCTCAAAGCCCAAATAGGGTGGAATTTGATACCTAATCCCTAGTATGGTCACCAATCTGTTTTTTTCTGTTTTGTCACATGGGTGAGCAAAACAAGGGCACTTTCATGTCTAGTTGGGCCTGCTAGACAAGACAGAGGTTAGTGCATGAGTTAAAAAAACCAAGCACATGAAATAAGCAAGTAACCAAACTAAAAACAACTAAATAAATAAAACTAGAATGCATAAGAAACTTTTAGAACCATAAACAAAAAACCAATGACCAAGATTATGCCACCAATGGATAACTATATTAGTTGGAAAAACACCGTAGAGAAATGAGTACTTATGAGTCCCCTCTTCCTCCTTGGGAGGGCTCTTGAGTTACCTAATGGAGAGCTCTTCTTACAACGGTAGAAAAGAAAGAAAATGATGAAGAAATTGTTATGAGCAAAATATCTCTATGGCTAGGGTAAACCACAACAGACATAAATGACTGTAGAAATCAACTCTCTTCTCAAGTATGCTATATAAAAAAATATGCTAGCAAGACACGATAAAAGGCCTACCTCATCTAGACATTCGATGAAGTCCATCATTGAGCACACGACCCAAAGCAATATACCTGCAACTATTCCTCAACAAACAAGCAAAGAAAGCATACACTGATATTATATAATGTTAGCACATTCAATAGCATAACCCATTAATAAACATGACAAATATGCCCATGGGGAATAATAATTCAAATATTTGCAAGATATCAATTGGATGGTAAAAGAGTATTTCTATTAATATATGATCAACATAAGTGAAAATGTTACAGACTTCCATGTCGGCACGGTTTGGATCCAAGAAACTAAGTTCCTTATAGTTGGGCCTCCACCACTTCAATCCTCCACCAAAGGAAAGCTCATAATAGAGAAGAAATGAGGTTCTCAATCAATAACGTAAGAGATTGGGGGCTTAACACTATGTTCATACTTAAAAGACAAAGGGATGAAAACTCAATATGAAGTCAATAATTTCTCCAGAGTAACTTTGCTCTCAAAGTTGAATTCTTTCTCTCTTTCATAGCTTGTAATTGGCCCATTTATATCCTTCAAAATGGAACTGAAGGGCCGAGTCAGAACGTTTCCACTATATGGAAGGCCAAGGATCATAGATATCCTATCGTGACATGGAAACATGACATTAATTTTCATTTTTTGGCACAAATCCCGAAGTACACGGGCTGTAGTGGAGCAACCTATGTAAACACATGCTATATAGTATGCAAGATGCGTACATGTGGAAAAACTTGTATTTTTGGCTCTGGATTTTACAAACAAGGATGATAAGTCTGCATGGGGAAATGTAGAAAGGCCTTTTGGGAAATATTGCATAGGGTGAGGAAAATCATGCTATAACATATACCCCCTAATGTGTGAGGTCAGAGGAGTGTCCGTGATGGATGGAATACATTATAAACAACCCATAAGTGGAGTGATGGGGAACCATCTGGAAGAACTAGTTTCTCATTACATTCTATACTGACTTTGCATACATGGTTGCCAATAGAATTACACTATAGGTCCATGTGAAAGTATACCAAACAATTGTTCATGGCCATGAATAGGCAAATATAAGTGCGGTTACATGCCAAAATTTTTCATAGTCATGAACAAGGCCCAGTAGAACTAGTCTCAAAACCAATCTGAAGATATATGTATACAATGGGGTACAATATGATCTCCCATGATCATTGAAGTCATATAGGTACTGGTCCAATGAAATTGAAGCAATGACTCAGGAAAGATTCAGACACATAGTGATGTCTTCAAGTCTTTTACACAATCCACAAAGGGTGCAATTCTACATCATGTGAATAAAGGAGTTGAGGTCGAACACAATGAGACATAATTTGGTTGCCGGTCATTGAGGTATACCGTTAACAAACGAGAGACAACCTACTAATAATGAAAGTAGGTATCAAGGAACTGAGTACATTCTTACAAGTGTGAATAAATGAGTAAGTGTCAAACACCTGAAGAATCCATTGATGTATTCCCAACTGTCGATGGCGAGAGAACCTACCACTGATGACTACAAGCCTCAAGGTACTCATAAGACTCTAGGTTCCATTTCCATAATAAATGAGCCGAAGTTGATGGAAGGAGACCTGCTGAAAGGAGAGCATTAAGGCATCTCTCACCAATCAACACAAGGAACAAAGTAGGAGCTTCATGATTTGGTGGAAATTGGATGAAGAACAAGTTCATGAACCAACGACCCTGTGTGTCTTTCACGTGTGCCAGGTGCAAGAGGTACACGAAAAAGACCCTCTTAATAGAAGACAATGATGAAAATTGTTGACAAAGACGAGGAAACCACCAATCAGGATAATGGAATCCAAGGCATTGCACGAATCCCAATGTGTGAATAGATGTCTTTCTATTGAACACAAGGGAAACCACCCAATCAACGACCAATGATGAAATGTCAATTGTTGGGTTCAAGGTTACCTATCGATGATGAAAGTAGGACTAGGGTGCATGATAGGACTACAATATCATGTGACTCTTAGACAAACTGATGGTATGGCTGACATGCGAAGTCAAGAGTTCTGAGAAGTGGCCGACACAGGTTTATAGACTTCCTTTGAACAAGAGAGAGAGACATATGGAAAAATCTGGCAACATAGACTGAATGATGAAACCATGAGATGCAGAAGGCATTAATCAAGTTCTCCATAGGGATTGGAAGAGTAAACAATCAACAGAGAAGACTCTGTAACGATTTCAACTTCCTAAGGCCATGCTAATCCCAAAATTATGATGATGAATGGCCTCAAATAACTTTGTCCTCTTTTCAAAGGTGACACGAATGCTGCCAATATAAGATAATAATCCCTTCCCGCTTGTCTTTTTTTTGTTTTTTCATAAAAAATGAATTCTATGATAAAGAAGAGGAAACAAGTGTCACAAGTAAGCAAAACTATTTCCAACAATGGAACATAACTATGCTCAATGCAAGGAAATTCATGCAGGAGATGGACACTCGGGGGAATGTTCCCTCCTAGGTATAGGGTGTCAAATTGTGAAGGATATAAATGAGGATCTACTTGGTTGAGGATGCAAAACTATTGAGGCAAATGGTTTATAACAGAAAGAGAGAACTGACTATAGGCTCAATACTGCAAGCAAGGGCATGAGATGAAATCACAACTTAACACCAAAAAATTTCATTTTTTATGTCATTTAGTCTACTTGGTGTTGAAAAGGGATAAAATTGTGCCAAATAGACGTCCTTTAAAATCCAATTTACGGGTGTGAAAGAGACAAGTTCACTCGAAAATATTTTTTCTTTTTGAAAATGAGTCGAAAAAGAGCTTAACTAAGACTCACCACCTTTCAAGTCCAATTTAACGAGCGTGAAAGGGAAAAATCACTCGACAATATTTTCTCTTTTTAGACGAGTCAGAAAAGAGCTTAACTCGGACTTGTTGAGAGGTGCTAGAAGAAAAGTCATGAGGGAGGCCAAGGCTCCCATGTTGGACTTTTGTGGAATGTCAATATCTTACGAATAACTGACATAAGATTTGGGAAACCCAAAGCTCTCCAAGTTGAGGAGGATAAAGCACTAGAAGAGGATAAAGTCTCCATGATATATCAGATAATGTATCTTACGGGAAAAGACATAGGAAGGGGCATTGGATACCCCACAAGATCGTCCCAATATAAGGGGATCTCCTCAAGACTCGAAGGGAGAGAACTTGGGGAGGGTAAAACTCTCTCTCATAAAGAAGGTGCAGGATCAGGAATGTTGACGACATGGTTGAAGGATGCATCACCCTCCACAACGGGAGTAGGATTGACCAGATAATGCACTGGTATGACCACTTCTTCAATTCTAGTTTGAATATGATGCATATTAAAAGGGATAGGGGACACATCACCCTCAACAATGGGGGTGTGGTCAAGACAATATTGCAGTGACATTACTGCCATGTCAACCAATGGAGAAATAGGGTGTGGGGAAACACATACGCCTCATAATTTGAAGGGTCCTTAGGTGAGCTCCATGGTTTTGGTATCTCAACAGTAGTTGAACATAAACGAGTAAGGTGATCTCCTTCACAAGTCCTGCAAAGGAATTTAGGCTTACGTCTGAGATGTCTAGGCTTCTTGATTCCCCTAACGTCATTCCCAATGACCGATGGCATGCTCTCAACATGACTTGTAGAGGTGAGAGAGTCATCTTCTACATGATGTACAAAGGTTGGAGATGTGACATTGATATGACTTGTGGTGACTAGAGTGATGCCCTCGGCATGGCTAGAAGTGGCTGGGTGTGGGTTTTCAACATGAATTGCAGAGGTCGTCAACCCATCTCCAACATGACTGGTAGTGGTTGGTGACGGAGCTCCAGTATAACTGGCAATGACTGGAACAATTGTGGGTTGTGGAATTTGATACCAAGGTCCAGGGAAAGATTGGCTTTGAAGGATTGCAGGCTAGGAAGGGTCTTGGTTTAACCCCTGTCCCTATTCAGAAAGGAAGTATCCTCCATTTAATTGATCTAAAGAGGTTTGAATGGGCATCATCACTAAAGTATGTGAAGAGATGAAAGTATGATAAGGAATATTCAAGTGAGGATATAAGTTTCCCCCTTGTGAATGGGTTCCGTGAAGAGGGTAGCTTGAACCGTAAAAATAATTCTCCCCATATGAAATACTTGAGGATACATGAGCACCCGTCATGGGGAATGTGTTCGAAGGAACATGCATGGTGGATAAAGGATACACAGATGGGGTGTAATAAGTAGAATAAGCACCCATTTGAGTATTGGATCCTGACAGAGCATAGCTAGGACTGGATCTGTAAGAGGGGAGGTTCCAACCTTCTACTGTGAAATATGGTTGAGGGCCATGAATCATATCAAACGAAGACGTAGGCATTGGGGCCATGGTGCCCCCAGATCCAATTCTAGGATTCATATAAATAGACCAGGGAGAGGATTGAAAAGGTGAAGGCATATCAACAAGAAAATGACTAGAGACCCAAGGTGTGGACTGAGCATCATAGTTATGCACACCATTATGAAAATATGGTGGATTTACCCCCATGAAATGAGTAAACGTCATGGGGGGGTAGCAGTAAATGAGGGAGATGAAGGAACTCCATTATCCATGATAATGAAAGCTCAGTAAAAACTCCTAAGGCCATCTAGTAATCAAAGAGAAAACCAAAAATCAAATGACCAATATGCACACAAATGGGGTAAAGTGGCTGAGAGTGGCCTCCCTCCCTAAAGAATGCATGTCTCGCCCAAGAGAGGCCTGAGACTCCTCGCTAAATATCAGAGGTAACATAATCAATTATAAGTGCCCTCATGGGCTTAAAAACCAGTTGGTCAGATCCCCCCGGAGAGGTAATCCTCCATAAAGGCTGTGTGTTGTTTGACCCTTATTTGACCCAGGGTACCTGCAGAATAACCCCTGCAAGTAACCTATGTGGCACCTAAGTAAAGCAACTAATAAACCATTGTATAACCGATGCACAGGTGAGCAGTCGTAAGTCAGGTCCACTATATGGGCAGGGTAGCAAAGCCTGAAACCTTGAAAGCACCACCTCTCACGGAGGTAAGGGCACTAACAATATCCCCAGATACGAATAGATCCCCAAAAATATATCTGACGCTAAGAAGGTATCGGGGGATATACCTTCAACCAACCTCGTGCGACCTCGTGATTAATTTTGGTGTGAGTGGAGCCTCCTAATCTTACCAATTATACAATGGATTTATCCACTCCCTTTCTCAGACACATATGTTGATTTAATTGCCTTGGAGAATTTTACTCACAAAATCCTATTCCAAGGCACTAAATCCTAAGCTAGTTTGTGTACCCTAGAAAATAAAATCGTGACTAATTATTTTAAATTATAGTGTTAATTTTAGTGTCCATGATTACTAAAAAATGTATGGTAGTGAAACTCATGATGTTGTGACTTTGGAAGAAAAGTAAATATGAAAATAATGCAAATTCTTAACTTTAACTTTCAATGAATGATATGCTTCTAAAAACGAATGTTTCAAATTCAACTCTACAATTCTGAAGTAAAAATGCGATCTTTCGGTATATGCAGTAAGCTAATGACAAGGACTCAAAAGACCAAAATGACAAGCAATGCAAAATGCCTATTTTTTTTTTGTATTTTCAATACAATAAAAATGAAAATGCATGGACTGAAAATTATCTTGATATATAGCCCTACTATGTATAGAAAGAGATAACTTAAGTAGGATACCAAGAATAAAAATACCCAACCCAATGTACAAGGAAAATCAAAATGAAAATATGATGAGAAAGACTCTGCCCAGAAATTCAACCAAAGACAGGTTTCCTTTCATCCCACAAGCACTCAACAGGCACTACAGAGACCCAAGAAGACTCAACAAACCTCAAAACCCACCCAATAATCACCTGACCAAGAAAACAAGAAAGGCAAGTTGATGTACGTGAATGTTTAGGTAAACAAAGCATATATACACATCTTGCAGAGGGACAACCTGTGTATATACGCAACTGTCAAGGAAAAAAGTGCATATATGTCTCAAAACAAGGCCAGGAAAAGGAGAAGGCTGAAAAACTCAGACCCAAAGTGAATAGAGGTTGTCAAGAAATGATACAAAAAGAAAACAATCAGAACGAGAGCAATCTAAGGAGAAAAGTACTCCAAACCCTAAGAAAGAAGATTCATTCACTAGTATGGTCGCTAATTTTGTTACGAGGAAAATCTCTCTATGGCTAGGGTAAACCAAAAAAGATAGAAATGACTACAAAAATCAATTGTCTTCTCAAGTATGATATATACACAAATATGATAGCAAGACAAGATAAAATGCCTACCTCGTCCAGACGTTCGATGAAGTCCACCGTTGAGCACACGACCCAAAGAAATATACATGCAACTATTCCTCAACAACCAAGCAAAGCAAGAATACAATGATATAATATAATGTTAGCATATTCAATAGCATAATCCATTAATAAATATGACAAATACACCCATGGAATAATAATTCAAATATTTGCAAGATATCAATTGGACGGGAAAAGAGTATTTCTATTAATATATGATCAATAGAAGAGAAAATGTTACAGACTTCCGTGTCAGCACGGTTCAAAACCGAGAAACTAAGTTCCTTCCAACTGGGCGTCCACCACTTCAATCCTCCACCAAAGGCAAGCTCATAATAGAGAAGCAATGAGGTTCTCAATCAATAAGGGAAGATTTTGGGGGCTGTGTTGTATCCTTTTCGTCACCTAAATGAGCAAAAGAAGGACACTTACAAGTTCAGTTGGGTTAGCTAGACAGGATAGAAATGAGTGCAAGAGTTATAAACATCAAGCACAATAAGAAAATAAACAACTAATATAATAACAATGAAAGAAACTAAACTAAAGTGCATAAGGGAAATAGAACAAAAGAAAGACCGATATTCATGCCACCAATGGATAGATTCTATTAGTGGGAAAAAACCAAAGATAAAGGGAGACTTATGGCTCCCCTCTTCCTCCAAGGGAGGGCTCTTGAACCCCCAATGATTGAGCTCTTATTACAAATAGAAAACTAGAAGGAAATCGTGAAGTAATCCAAAGCTCATTCACTCAAGAGGTGAAGTGAATAGCTCAATGAGATGATGCCAATATGCTCTAAGAAGGAAAGAGGTTCCTTCCAGGAGAATAGAGGTAGCATAACAATACAAATAGATTCTTGGAAATATAGTGTACCCATGGCCTCTTTTTATAGCACATCTTTGAGGCATTATAAAACCAATCATTTTTGTGAACAAAAGGATTTTTAGGGCACCCTTAGGTATTTGAACAACCTCCACTCGAATTAAGCTGGGATTTGAGTGTCAAATCGACTTGGGAGATCAACCAGAAGTGGGTGAGGGGCTGACAATAAACATAAATGCATCGTTCTACAGTATTGCACAGATTTTAGCATACACAGTCGTGCGTTGGGTGCATGTGCACTTTTCTGACGTTTCTAATTTGCACATGTGTGCGCACGCCCTATAGTTCTTATGCACATGTTAATTTTTTAACTAGATGTATAGTTTGTGCCCTTTGGAAATACATTTTGGAAGCTGTGGATGAACTAATAGGTGTTTGGAGATGATGGATTCCTGTAACCATTTGCGGACAAAATTTTAGTGATAACAAATGCCCGCCTGATGTATGAGGTTAGGAGCATACGTATAGACGAGATACATCAATGTTTCTTCTACTGAGAGTACCTTTGTAAGAAAGAGTGTTGAGGGGAGTTGCAAGAGTGATCGATTGGAAGGAGAGGGGAACCTGTAGGACCCAAACCTTTCACAAGGTGTGGAAAAATAAAACTGTGTACAAACGAGGCGGGCATGCCCCATGCTCGTGTCATGTAACTCGAAAATGTATAAGACAATAACTGAAATTGTGTGTTGGTGTAGATGACTACAGTGCCCTCAGGGGCATGTTGATAATGACAGAGGACAATTTTGATGGTGAACAAAATCTGAAAAGAGGTGATGACACCTATAAGAAGTGTCGAGAATTCACAGGCATTGATGGCCCAACAATTTTCAGAGGTATTCAATAAATATAAGAACAACTACAAATAGTTGCAAAGTAAGACCCACCACAACATGAGCAAGTGTTGAAGTCAAATTTAGTGGGGGCCAATTAAAACAGAGAGCAATGATGGTTCTCTTTGTGTCGTCCGAGACTCCTCATTGTGAAGTTAATGAGAGTCAAGATATTGTCGCCTGTCTAGAAACTATGTTGATGTCGACAGAGGGGAGACACGACTACAAGAAGTGAAGGACTTCATGAAATCTACTAGAGATGATCAGGAACTGATGAGGAACATGGACGAAGTCAAGAAATGGTAAGACTCAATACTTCCC
Organism: Picea mariana; assembly: GCA_032191745.1. Lineage (NCBI taxonomy): Eukaryota > Viridiplantae > Streptophyta > Pinopsida > Pinales > Pinaceae > Picea > Picea mariana. The sequence continues at coordinate 10,186 of JASDQU010240413.1, read as the reverse complement.
TTAGTTGGGGATATATGTAAAGGATTACTGGCAGTAACCGTGAAACTGAATCTAGCGTCAGGGGGACGACTAGGCTTGGGTAAATTGTGCCAGAGGCGTGAAAAAATGGACAAACACAAAGATTAGAGGTGTATGGTCTGCAAGATACTCAAGGTTTATGGATGATGTCAACAAGGGTAGGAGGTGAAAAATTCCCCAACCAAGGGTGACAAGGGTTTCTTTGCCAGAAAAGGAAGGTCACCAAAGGCGACAACATAAAGCTATGTAAATGAGAGAAACAAAGGTTTTGTACAATTACTAAATGAATAAAGAATAAGTTGGGATAACTGTACAGATACAGAAACGGGTGCCCCAGTGAAATATGGCTTGGCCGGTGAGGGCACAAGCTATTTGGAAAACAGGTGGAGGGTGGGGGCCCCATAGGTGGGTTTATGTATTAGGGAAATGAATGGAGGACAATCTGCAGATGGGAAAACTAAGGGTGAATGAAATGGAGGGTTAATGATACTATGGGGGTGCAGTCAAATGGGAACTATAATGATATTACCCAGAAGTCCATTGTGGGAAAGCTATAAAATTGAGGAGAAGGAGCATGTGGCTGATTCTCGGGAAAGCGAAGACTATTGGGATTTCCAACACTAGGGGTTGAAAACAACATGAGTGTTAAAGTGCCAGAGGGGACTATAATTGGGACAAATCATGTGGGAGAGAGTGTTACCAGTTGATAGTACTAAAATGCAGCAGAGGTATGAGTACTGTAGAGCCGGATGGGGGTACCCTAGAGGCAAATATCAAAGGGTGTGACTGGGAGATGAAATTGATATTCAGAGGGAATGATTACATGCTAGTGTCGATGATATACTTGGAGGGGCAGTGCTGATGCATGATGACCAAGTACCTGCAAACATGAAAACTGAATATCCGATGTGAACAATATCCTAAGATAAAGAACGTATAACACTTATTCAATAATTTGTGAATATAAGCAAGCGTACTTGAGTGTGTCATGGAAATATGCTCCACTAGGGAAAAGTGCAACTGATCACCCGAGGAAAATGACTGTGTAAGTGGCCAAAAATGGTTCGGAAAACAGAGCTTATGGGATCATGTACCAAAATATGAAAGTGGGGAAAAGGGATTAGATATGGATGGTGGGCCCATAATGCCATCCTAGGGGCACCGACACTATGGACGATTGAGTGGTAGTTTGGTGGGAGGACATGCAACTCCCCTTTGCTCAAGGACTGATGAAGAAATATAATGAATTAAATTGATGGGATCATTGGTATGGAGTATTGTAGGAATCTCAGGCAGAAATGTGTGGCGTTCCGCGGATAATGTGTGGCGGACGTATGGGATAGATGGGAAATGATGAGTGTAATGCCCATATTCTGTGCATATGGCACAGGGAAAATTGGTTTGTATATTTAGTTTGCATGTGGTTTATGACTCCGTAGTAGCGGGGGACATACTTGGTGGAGTGGCAAGCAAGAGGGGTGCTTGAGGAAGCTGGATAAAACTGCATAGCTCGGGAAGAGAAGGAAATTTGTGAGTGGGGTGTCCTTTTCTTTCACATAAGGCGCAAGGGAGTTGAACACAGGGAGGTAGTGGAGCGATGGGATATTTTTTCTTCCGTCTTCCCCCAGCCGTAGTAGTGGTGCTGGTGATTGGGGGTGAGTGTGGCATGAATGAAGTTAGTACTAGGATATGCATCAGGATTCCCTCTGACTGAGGATGGAGGGATGGTTGAGGAACCACTTTGGGTGGATGTAGATACCATACAGGGATGGTGAGTACCATGTTCAGAAGGGTAAGTGTTGTGGCTACCAGGAATGCTTCGACCCTAGGTGAGGGGTAGAAAAAGGGAATTGGGGTAATGGCTTGGGGGACTATCTCCCAAATAGGGATTTTCCCTTGGAGGGGGGGGATCCGTGACAAGTGGTGTGGTGGCGTTCTTAGGGAACTCCTGAGGTAGTATTTTTTCAATTGGTAGAACTTTGATATGGGGAGGGGACTCAACGATAGGATTCTTGTCTCCGATTTCTGTTCCTTTAGAGGAAACTAAACACACATGTGCTGAAAAGGATGGTTTTAGGAACGATGATGTACCCTAATAAGTGTCCAACATGGATGGGTATTGGAATAATCCAGGGCCAATGTTGACGATTGAAAAATCATATAAACTAATACGAGCAAGGGGGAGGATGTTATCGATGTTGGTGGAATGGTTAGGCTCATAATGTGTAAGCTGGTCGATGGTGATGATCTTCCCATTATGGGGGAACATCATCGTATGAAACACATAAGAGGCGACCACATTCATAGCATACATGTAGTTGTGTCCGAATAGGATATTGTAATCAAGTTGGGCATCGATAACTTCAATGTCAATGAGGATGGTTTTTCCCCCAAGTTCTATGGGGAAATTTTGACAAAGAATTGTGGAAGATGTTGGTCGAGCATAGTAAGCTCGAAGGGTGATGGCAAAGGGTACTAGTTTAGGGGAGCCAATTTTCTTCCATACGTGTTTAGACATAATTCATGTGGATGCACCTTCATCGATGATACACTGATAAACTATGGTGTTCCAGATCTTAACTGGTATCTGGAAGGCTACTTGGGCGGGAAGACGTGGTTCTCCACTATCTGAATCAAATGTGATTAGCTACGTGTCAGCTGGGTTGACTGCCCCCAAGGAAAAAAGAAATGATTTTCTCTGTGATGGATAGGTTTGGAGGACCTCCAACATAGACATGGATATAGGAGACTGGGCTAAGTCATCTACCAGACTATAATTATGAGCAACCCTAACATGAGGGTTATGAACATTCCGCCGTAAAGGCATACATGGTATGCGGGGAATGGGTTCTATGTTAGGACATCAAATCATAAATGGTTGTCCTGTAGTAGCTGGCAATGTTTTTGAGGTGGTTGGGGTAGAGTCAGGAGGCATACCGTATTGACAGTTGCGGGTTGGAAGAATAATTTCTTCATTGGTGAGGAAGACACTGCGATCAACCGAATTCTCGGGTTGAGTGGCACCCGGGTTTGGATATTTCCCCATTTATGGTGGGGAAAGGTTGATCACTTATTAGGTGTTTAGAACACATTGGTATGGAATGGGGTTTTGCAAAATAGTCGGAGGCAGTGGTTGTAAATAATGTTGTGGGGCCTACGGAGTGGTAGGTGGTGCCGGAGGGCCTTGTGAGTTCATGGATGCCCTCATCCGTTGGAGATCAGGAATTTGGGGGCAATGATGAGTATAATTTCCATACGCACCACATATAGCGCAAGGGAAGTTAGTCCAAATATTGTTTTTCTTCCCTTGTTGTGGTTGATTGTTATTGGTGATCCCTCGGGGGTCTTAGTATTGGTTGCCCCCAGCGGGATGGTTGTGGGGGTCATTCCCTCCGGTCCTGGGTTGTCATTGTTTTGGTTTTTTCCTTTATTTTTATGAGTTGGATTGGTCGTATTCAATTGTTCAAATGTATGAACTTGTTGAATGGGAAAGGGATGAACAAGGTTGACGTCGATGTGTGGTTGTCCCGGTGGAGGATTAATCGGTTGGGGAGGATTAGGAAATGGGAAATATGGATTGTTCTGTGGATAGGATCCATATGGAATATAGGAAGTAGAGGTACGTCCACTACTTCTAGGGTTATATCTAGGGGTTGGGGGTGGACACGTACTAGATTGACAGACTAGATACAATATGGGTACCAGTGGGGGTGCCCCCAATGACTGAGGGGGAACAACAAGATATGACTATTGGTAATGGGGAGGAGGGTAATAAAATGGACCTCCATATATAGGAGGATATTTGGGGGTACCATACATATGTGGTGGTTGGATGTATGGATTGTGGTGTGTTGTGGTACCAATCAAACCGTTTGCTAAGGGAGACATCCCAGGTTTGTCTTGGCTAAATGGTACGGGTTTTGGGATGTCAGATAGTAATGTGTATAAGTATCTTGACTGTGAATATATGAGTTCGTATTGTTGAGCCTTGATGATGGCTTCTTCTTCAAATTGGGGGAGGGTAGAAGCCACATCTTTGTCGAGGAGGGAGACAAGTGATTTGAGAAACCAATCAAGGCATTGTTGTTTGGTGGTTTCCGCTTTGGATAAACTACGTCGTCGACGCCATTCGTGAATGTGGTCAACGATATGTGTGGCTGAGGTTTGTTTAAAATCAGAGAGTAGTTCAAGACCATTGTCATGGTGGATTGGTAATTGAAAGAAGGTCAAGAATTCTTTGGCCAAGGATTCAAAAGTACCATGGGACCTCGATTTTTCATCTATATACCACTTGGCTGATGGGCCAGTGAGTGTGAGTTGAAATAACCTTAATCGGACGTAGTCGTCCATGATGATGTTTGAAGAGCACCATAAGTGGAAGGTCATGACATGGTTGGCAGGGTCATCTCTTGCCTTTCCTTCAAACTTGGGGATGTCTGAAGGTAGTTTTGTGGGCATTGCAGGCCATGTGGGGTCATGTAATATAGGATCATTTGTGAGCTTTCTCAGATCGGGTATGTTGAGAGAAGCCAAGTATGGCATCTGGAGTGGTGGTCGAGGGTTAGTTCCATCCATGGTGTGAGTGGTGTGTGTACCTGACCCATGAGGGGGGTTAGGTGGGGTTGTAATTTTTCCTTAGGAAGAAGTTTTCCCCCCGCTTTCGTGTAAAGGAGAGTGAGTGGAAGGTTGAAATTGGGAAGTGGACCCAAGTAAAGTGGAACCAAGCAAAGTTGATCCCAATACAGTAGCACTCACAGCGGTGTGAGAAGGTGGAGCCAATGAGTTGGCAAGACTAGGAACTCCCCCTATAATAGGAGGGAGATTTAGCAAGCGTCTGGAATGACGGGGATTCTGTGGTTTCCCTATGATGTCCAACTAGCAAAGTGGATGTGTGCAGGTGGTGATGAGAGCAATAAATGAACAAGAGTCCTTGTGTAACTTGAACCTTCACAATATATCTCACAATCGTATGTAATCACAAGGTCATCATACATAAATCAATTGATAAAGAAGCATACATGTGGGTAGGTGGTTTTTTTCCACGTGGGAGAACAAAGAAAACAAATGCTTGTGTCCTAAGATATGTAACATCCTTCCTCTCAAATAGCACTAGACCTTCCAATAGTAGTCAATAGTGAGGTCTGAAGCCATCGGAAGAGGAACTAGTGAAGGATGAAGCAATTAGTTATAATGAGGGGTAGAGGGTGCATATCCCGAAAGCACTGGCGATATTTCCAAATAGCCACACAAAATCTGATCAAGATGCAATTGCAGCCCACAATTGCCACCAGGGTAGATGTCCCTAAATTTGGTCACTAGGTACCTTGGTCAAAGTGTGACATTTAGATTTTCGGCCTCATAAATGGGTCATAGGATGGATCTCGTCCAAGAGGTGGGTGCCTTAAGGTGGGATGCACATAACAACTAAACCTCATCCTTCAACCCTTCACGGGTATATCCCTGCCTTATGGTGTAGGAACACTTGACTTGGAGGACTTAAAAGTTCCCTATTTGTCAACTTCTAATATTTGAAGATGTGAGAACCAAATAACGAGGATTTATTTGGATGCCTATCCCCGAGATTCTACCTAGACTAAAAAATTTCTTTTGGCAACTCCTATGGAGGAAAACTTAGTGAGTTTTTAGAATTTTTTTAGATGTGGTTGTTTGAGAGATTGGGGGTGTAAACCAATCTTGTTTAAATTAAGTGGGATTGGATAGTTTCATCAAGAAAAGGGTGGGGCATTTCAGAATCCCTTTGGAGGAAACTTCCTTCAACCTCCAACATTCTAGATGAAACTATGTGAGTAAGTAGTGAATTTGTGTGTGAAAAAGTGAATGTGTGTCAATTTTTTAATAAGTTAGGTGTCACCTTGCAGCATGTGGACTTCATGTGGTCCTTACAAGTCTTGATTACCTAATTTACTAGATGCCATTGGTACAACCTTGTGGAATTTTAAATTCCCTAGAGAACTAGCATGTGGACATGTGGGTTCTTATAATTCTTTAAATCCCTAGTGTGATTTAGTCTAAGAAAGATTCAAAAGACTATCCTATATTGTGGACATGTAGGCATGTATGGGCCCATTACAAAAATGTTTAAACTCCCCTAGTGATGTAATCTAGGAAAGTAGCTTCAAAACTATCCTATCTTTGTAGCATGTGGGCATGTATGGTCCCTTACAAATTTAAGATGTGTTTGAAAAAGAAACTAAGAGGAGTCCTAAGGGGGCTGTTGTCCTCTCCTAAAGATTCTTTCTTTAAGGGAGATGAAATTTCCCCTCAATCATTTTTTCTGATTCTCAAGATCGCTCTGTAGTGCGAGAGAAGAGCATACTCCACAATTGAAGTTTAATTTCTGGTCCCAATGCAAGTGTTTATATATGTGATATTTGAATGATTCTAACTTAATTTTTACAATCAAAGCAATCCATCCATGTGGAAAAATGAGAGAAAAAAGAGAGAAAATATGGATTTTAACCGCCTAAGTCCCTATGTTTTGACTAACCCTTCATGTGGAGAGGGAATCTAAGTGTCATTCATATTAAAATTTGCATATAATCAATATTTAATAAGGTTATGGGCCTTCAACATATCACAAAACCCTTACAATGTGAATTTTCTGGACAGATGCACGGGTCTCAGAGTAGACAAAGGCGCATGTGGGGCCAATGCATGAATGAGAAATTTCTTGTTGGTGCGAGTGCATAGAATGCACTGAGAAATACAGTGAGTTTGGTGCACATGCTCGAAAGATGTATCTGTGGGATGGTAAACCCGCGAACGTTCTGATACACGGCCAGGAATAAAATTTCGGATGAAATTCTCTTATCTCAGCTCCGAATTTGTCTTTTTGCAGGCAGGCTTAGGCCGGTTATGATCCCTGCAAGTTAAATAAATAAAAAAGAATTTCTCAAACAACCCAAATGGGGAGGAAATTGATACCTATCCCCAGTGGAGTCTCCAATCCATTGTATCCTTTTCGTCACCTAAATGATCAAAACAAGGACACTTACAAGTCTAGTTGTGTTAGCTAGACAGGACATAAATGAGTGCAAGAATTAGAAACATCAAGCACAATAAGAAAATAAACAACTAATCTAATAAAAATGAAAGAAACTAAACTAAAGTGCATAAGAGAAATAGACCAAAAGAAAGACTGATATTTATGCCACCAATGGATAGATTGTATTAGTGGGAAAACACCAAAGAGAAAGGGAGACTTATGGGTCCCCTCTTCCTCCAAGGGAGGGCTCTTGAACCCCCAATGATTGAGCTCTTCTTACAAATAGAAAAATAGAAGGAAATAGTGAATAAATCCAAAGCTCATTCACTAAAGAGGTGATGTGAATAACTCAATGAGATGATGCTAATATGCTCCATGAAGGAAAGGGGTTCCTTGCAGGAGAATAGAGGAAGCATAAAAATACAAATATATTATTGGAAATATAGTGTACCCATGGCCTCATTTTGTAGCACATAATTGAGGTATTATAAAACTGGTCTTTAGTGTGAACAATGGATTTTTTAGGGCACCCTTAGGTCTTTGACCAACCCCTCACTCGGATTCAGCTCAGATTTGAGTGTCAAATTGACTTGGGAGATGAACCATAAGTGGGTGAGGGGCCGACAATAACCATAAATGCATTGTTCTATAGGAGTACACATCTTTTAGCGTACACAGTCGCACGTTGGGCGCATGTGCGCTTTTTTTACATTTCTAATTTGCGCATGTGCATGCACACCTTGTAGTTCTTCTGCGCATGTTAATTTTTTAACCAGTTGTATAGTTTTGTGCCCTTTGGAAATGAATTTTGGAAGCTGGGTGAACTAATAGGTGTTTGGATATGCTGGATTCCTATAACCATTTGCGGATGAAATTTTAGTGATAACAGGATAAACACTGTGTTCAGGCTTAAAGGACAAAGGGATATAGACTAAATATGAAGTCAATAATTTCTCCAAAGTAACTTTTCTCTCAAAGTTGAATTCTTTCTCTCTTCCATAGCTCGGAATTGGCACATTTATAGCCTTCAAAATGGAACTGAAGGGTCGAGTCAGAACATTTGCAGTATATGGAAGGCCAAGGATGATAGATCTCCTATTGTGACATGGAAACTCGATATTAATTTTTATTTTTTGGCACAAATCCCAATGTAAACGGTTTGTAGTGGAGCAACATGCGTATACGCACGTTGTATAGTATGCAAGATGTGTACATGTGGAAAAACTTGTATTTTTGGTTCTCAATTTTACAAACAGTGATGATAAGTCTACATGGGGAAATGGAAAAAGGCCTTCTAGGAAAGATTGCATAGGGTAAGGCAAATCTTGCTATAACATAAATCAATGCCTAGTCCCTCAAGAGGTGAGTGGAATGTCCTATTGGAATGTTTCTAGAATTATCCAAGGAGAAAAGAGGATTCTCAAGGGAGGATTGAGGCAGCATAACAATACTATGAAAATCTTGATTTCTTAGTGCATCCATGGCCTCCATTTATAACATTCCTTCAAGGAAATATTCAACTAGTTGTTAGTGTGAACAAGGAGCCCTTTATGGCACCCTTTGGTCCTTGACCAACCCCCCATTTGGATTCAACTCAATTTTGAGAGTCAAATCAAGTTGGGAGCTGGTCCATAAGTGGTTGAGGGGACGACAAGAACCATAAATGCGTCGTTCACAGGAGTGCATGAATTTTCTCGTGCATAGCCACACATATGGTGCATTGTACGCTCTACGGGCTTCTTTGGACCATGAACTGTGCACGTGCTTCCTTTAATGAGTTAGCTCATGTCAATTTTTTCCCAATTGTGTAGTTTTGCCTCTTGGAAATGCATTTTGGTGCTGCAGGTGAACTAATAGTTGTTTGGTATTGCTGTATTTCTGTAACCATTTGCATGCAGTGTTGCAGACAAAATTTTAGTGATAACACTCTGTAGTGAGTTTCATACTGTTATAATATAAGTTCTCACATCTTTTGTGTTTGTTCATGTTAAATTATGGTATAGTTATTGTGCAATTTACTCTGAGATATATTTGGTTAGTTTGCTTGTTGTGAGAAAAATGATGCACATGAATTACCATTTATATGAGCGAATGTTGTTATGGGTTATTTAGTTGTTACTCAACACAGTTAAATTATTTAATTTACATTTTTAATTAGAATAGACAGTTGCATGTGTATTGAATGTCATGCTGTGGGTTATTTATGCATTTAGATTTAGTATCAGAATTTTTTACTGGGTCATTTTAGTATTGACTTGACCAAGGTGGGGGCTATGTACTTTACATATCTAAAGAAATTTTTATTGAACAACCACCTGTTTTTGTGATGGATTCAAAATTGGTTTATCAACTCAAGAAGTTTCTTTATATTTTGAAGCAGGCTCCACGATCTTGGTATGCTAAGATCGATAGTTTCTTTCTTTGAATTGGTTTCAAACAGTGTGAATATGATCACAACTTCTATGTACTCCACACCAATGGAGACACTTTGATTGATTGTTGTATATGTATATGACTTACTCATTAATGGAAATAATAATGATCTCATACTTATATTGAAGAAACAAGTTGTTGACTCCTTTGATATGATAGATCTCGATACTCTGCATTATTTTTTGGGTCTTCAAGTATTACCACTTTGTTCTTAATCTAATTTGTTTTTGGATATGTTGACACGTTTTAAGATGGATTATTGTTAGCCTTGTGTTACTCCTTTTCAATTTGGAGTGAAGATTACTAAAAAATATTAAACACCTGCAGTCAATGCTACACTTTATCGATAATTGGTTGGTGGTCTTATTTATATTACTCATAGTTGACCTAACATTTCCTTTGATGTTATTTTGGTTTCTTGGTTCATGCAAGACCCAAAGAAAATCCACTAAAAATAAGTCAAACGAAATGTTCGTTATTTAAAAGGTACCACTAAATTTGGTATTAAGTATTGTCGAAGTTCATATTTACTAGTTGGATACACCGACTCCAACTGGGTTTGTAGTGTCCCCAAGACCGAGCCCCGTTGCAGATCATGTATATGAAAAGAATTGTAAATATGTTCTATAGGCTGGTGAGCCAAGATTTGTATAAGATGTAGGCTTATGAGTTTTGTTAGGTCAGGGAGCCTAAGTATTGAAGGCCAGGAGCCTGTTAATGTACTTGTAT
>JASDQU010240412.1:59511-77487 GCA_032191745.1 Picea mariana | reverse complement strand
AATGCATCCCAAGGTCCTGTGAGACCATTAAGGGCCGTCATTATGAGTTCGTCTTCGTCTATGGTATCTCCAATTGGTTCTAACTGTTATTTGAATTTTGATATTCTGGAGAAATATTCCTGGATTGATTCTCCTCTCTGCATCCTTGTATTCTTGAGCTGAGTTCTTAGATTCATCTTTTGGTTTATGTTCTTTCCTTCATATAGTCTGTTTAGGGCATCAAACATTTCTTTCGGAGTCTTCTTTGATGACACATAAGGAATCAGGTGATCTTTAATTTAATTTGCAATGATTCTTTTGGCCATGATCATATCCTTTTGGTGCTTTGCTTTGTCTGTAGCATCGACGGGTTATGATACTTCTTCTTTGACGAATCTTGCTAGATCATTCTCTTCAAGAATGAGACCAATCCTATACTTCCAGGCGTGAATGTTTTCCACTCCTTCCAGCTTGTCAACAAGCTTAGTGCTTGCAGACATCTTTTACTTGGAGCTAGGAAAATGTCCAAAAAATGAAAATGCTCAAAATTAAATTTTGAACTTCCCAGGAGGTGCGCTCGACTGAGGCGAGTAACCTGATGTGTTTGGATCTTGGAAAATCCAACTTTTACCCCTCCAAACTTGATCTGCGGATTTATGGACTGGTGCTTCTGGTTTTCTGGTACTTTATGAAAACTAGGGTTTCACTTTCCGAGAGATCTAGCCACTGAAAAGTTGCGTTGAGGATTCCAACGTGATCCTTGAGGAAGGGCACACTTTTCTAGATTCTTTTGGGGCTGAAATACTTCTCCAACAAAAATCCCTAATTTGCATGTACGACAATAGTGGCGTTTTTCACTTTCTCTTGTGAAAGATGCTCTCTTCAACTTAGCTCGGATACCATGTTAAGGTTTAAGCTAATATTAGTGTTCTTTGCATTTCACTAGATAACAATAGCATAAGATAGGATCAATGAGAAATACACAATCACAAGAGACACATCATTTATCCCGGGAAACCCTCATGGGGGAGAAAACCCAACAAAACTTTCTTATTATAGATATCCAATGCAATGCCAAGAGATAACTCAAACAAATACAGAAAGTCCTCTCCCAAGAATATGCCTCTCTCTGTCTCTCTCTTCTATAACTGCAGCTCTGAAACTTGCTTCTCAATGAACAAGTGAGTGTGTATCTAAATGAGGCACTAGCCTCCTTATTTATACAACCCTGGCACGTGTGGACGAAGGTGTCTCTTCATTGGCAGGGCCGACTTCTTCTTCTGGGTGGTTATAACCACCTTTAATATATTCTGGGGCAAACTTCTTATTCTTCCATTTACAATTATGTTTTGACCAATCCACAAAAGGGGATTTAGTATTTTACAATAGTACAACAATAATAATTAGAATACACTTTGCAGTTACATTATTTCAACGGGTGTGACCGATCTTGGAAAGGCTTGATTGGTTTGAGTCCCAACTTCTTGTACCCAGATCTTGTCGGGGACATGCACGAAGAAAAATAAATGAATAGAAGACCGCTCTGACACCACTGATCCAGATTTTTGAATGGAGCGAAATGAATAACAAACTGAATACAATAAAACAAGGATACATAGAACAACAAAAAATATCCAGTGAACAATAACTTCTATTGAATAAATAAAATAGGATGAAACGGTAAAACTGCAGAACTGAAAATAACTTGCTCAAATGGTGGTAGCTATCTCTGAGAAAATATGTGGTTGCTACATGCATCTGTCTGAGCACAATGATTACAATGAGTCTCCAGAGACCTTTTTAACATTACTCATGAATTCCAAAACCCTAGACATCCAAAAACCTAACCCTAGGAGATGAAATGCCAAAAGTTATGTGGGCCTTAANAATGGTGGTAGCTATCTCTGAGAAAATATGTGGTTGCTACATGCATCTGTCTGAGCACAATGATTACAATGAGTCTCCAGAGACCTTTTTAACATTACTCATGAATTCCAAAACCCTAGACATCCAAAAACCTAACCCTAGGAGATGAAATGCCAAAAGTTATGTGGGCCTTGATGGGTAAGTTGGTACCTAAACTTCCCGGGGTTGTAACTTTTGCATACAACCTTTGTTTTAGGCGCATGATAGCCCGTTGGAAAGGTATTTTCGAGAACTATACATTATGTCATCAAACTTTGATTCTGTCTACAATTTCACTGTGGCAAGCCAAAAAAACACTATTTAGGGTCCCAAAACAACCCTGGAAGTATAGAAAAATGTATTGGCATGAAAAATTCCAAAACAAGCCAGTTGGATTATGTGGGTGGCCACCAATATCCGCCTGGAAGCGGTGTAGGGCTTCAAACAACCTCGGAAGTGTAGAACCCACAATTACATAATTTGTGGGTTCTACACTTCAAACTTTGAAGCTGTGTAGGGATTCAAACTTTACTTCGTACATATATTACCTGGATCAACATATGTATGAAGTATGTAATATATGACTTGTGTATTATTCCAGATATAAAAAAGTATGCAAAACATAAATAAATAGCTAGAAATGGCAGATGAAGAAAAATATAACTAGAACAACACCACGATAATACCAAAATGATACCAGAATAACACCAGAAAGAGAACTTTGATTACTAAGAGCAATGTTCACTTGCGTCTTCGAGGGGGAAACCTCCAACAAAGCAGAGCTCTATTACAATAACATCCAAGACAAAATTTCTCATACCCTCGACTCCTATTTATAATAAATATGTCTATCAAAAGAAACATCTAGAGGAAGATCCTTCGAGAAGCATAAGCTTCTATTAGGTCTTCTTACATTGGACTTATTCTTCCTTATTATTAGGCCTTATTAATATTGACCTTTATTACATCAGAATATATTATTCTACCTACGTGAGGGGTTAGGTCCCTAGCATGTCCTCTTTTTTAAAAACAACCTTGTCCTCAAGGCTTGAGATGTGTAAATTGTTGCAGAATGGTAGCTGGTTCCCAAGTGGTATTTGCTGGAGTTGTATCTTTCCACTGGACTAACACTTCCTTGATGGTTCATTGACACAGACGACACTCACGCTGGTCCAAAACTACTTGTGGCTAGAGCCAAATGGAGCCTTCTTTGTCCAACTCGGGAATGTTGGTTTGAGTTTGGCACTTAGTTCCAATCACCTTCTTTAAGAAGGAAACATGAAAAACAGGATGGATCTTAGAATGACTGGGAAAAGCTAACTGATAGGCCACCTGTCCCACATGCTCAAGAATAGTGTAAGGACCATAACATTTGGGCGCTAGTTTCTGACAATGGTCAACCTTGAGGGAATTTTTCTTGTAAGGTTGCAGTCCCAGAATCTGCTTGTTGCTTCATGCGATTCTAGGCCATGACCAAATTCTCTTTGAGGATACGAAGAATAGCCTTTCGAACTGTAAGCGTTTGGTCAACCGCCTGGACCTTCGAGACACCTGGAAAAAATGAGATAACTGAAGGTGGCTTTTGTCCATATACCACTTCAAAAGGATTCATGCAGGTAGTTGTATGGTACAAAGTGTTGTACCACCATTTAGCTAGTGGTAACCATTGAGCCCACTGATTTTGCCTTTCTGAGGCAAAACACCTCAAATATGTTTCCAAACACTTGTTGACAAATTCAGTTTGACCATCAGTCTGGGGATGATAAGCTGTGCTAAGATTCAATTGGGTCCCTTGTAGCTTGAATAGTTCTTGCCAAAAGTTGTTGGTGAATGTTGGCTCGCAATCATAAACAATAGAATGCGGCATGCCATGAAGCTTGAAGACATGATCCATGAAAAGTTGAGACACAGTGGATGCTGTAAATGGGTGTTGAAGAGCACTTAAATGAGCATACTTGGAAAGACGATCAACTACCACCATGATGACTGATTTATTTCCCGATTTAGGTAAGCCTACAATAAAATCCATAGAGATATCCCGCCAAATAGAAGGCAGAATCAGAAGCGGTTTGTGTGCCAAAAGATTTGAATGTTTCACCCTTGTTGCATTGACACACATCACATTCAACCACAAAATTATGAACGTCCTATTTCATACCATCCCAGAAAAAAGAACGTTTGACCCTTTCATAGGTTTTGGTAAACCCGGAGTGCTCAACTGTGGGTGTAGCATGAAGCTCAGAAAGTACCGTGAATTTAAGTTTTGACTATTTACTTAAATAAAAACAACCTTTGTATCGAAGCTCATCACGGAGCCAAGAGTACCCTGGGGAAACTAGAGAATTGGACTGCAATTGTTGTATCATATGCGAACTTTTGGGATCATGTAGCCATTCTTGACGAACAACTTGGAGCCAATCTGGTACAATGAAGGAGAGAGGAAAAATGGACCCTTCATCTTCATATTTTCAGGAAAGTGCATCCGCAACCACATTGTCTTTGCCTTTCTTGTAAATTATCTCATAATCATATCCAAAGAGTTTAGTCACCCATTTTTGTTTCTCTGGGGAGGAAATGCGCTGTTCCATAAAATAATTGAGGCTTTGATGACCTGTCTTAATTTGGAAGCGTTGCCCCAATAGATAAGGGCGCCAAATATCAACGACATGCAGAATAACCAACATTTCCTTTCATAGATTGGTTTGCCCAAATTTCGCTCAGACAATTGTTTGCTGGTAAAGGCCAAAGGCCAACCCTCTTGTAAAAGGACATCGCCAATTCCTTTCCTTGAAGCATCAGATTCCAGGACAAAGGTCTTTGTGAAATCAGGAAGGGCCAGGACTGGAGTGGTGCACATGGCCATCTTCAAGGTTTGAAAAGCCTGAGCATGATCCAGGTGGATATTGGTGGCAACCCACCTATTCCACTTGGACCCACACCATTGTTTCTTTCGGTTTTTCAGTTTCCTTAATTGTAGCACAATTTACTATTTTTAGCAGTTTTTTTGGTCCTGAACTTCTGGAGCCATTTTGAGGCCCTAAACGACGTTTTTTGGGCATGAATGCTCTGACGAATATGGGTCTGTTCCAGACTCAATATTCACTATCAACAGTGTAGTCCTCAGATAGATCTTTCTAACGATGTATCACGTGCGTCAAACAGAGATAGTATGCCAAAGTTACGACCCTGGAAAATCGATGTACCAATTTACCCCAACGGGGCCCATATTCCGGCGTTTCATCTCCTAGGGTTAGGTTTTTGGATGTTTAGGGTTTTCCATTGTTTCTCAATAATATATAGGCCTTCGAGCCTCATTGTAACATAGAGTTCATAGGCCAGTAGCCGCCACATCTCTTCTCAGAGATAAGCTACCAACGCCCGAGCTATTTTATTTCCATTCTGTCTGTAAGCATATTTCAGTCATTTGTTGTTAATGAAATGAAGTTTTCCTTCCGCTGCATATCTGCGTTTATGTGTATTTTTGTATTTCATTGTGTTCCTGCATAAATCCAGATCAGTGGTATCAGACCAGTCTAATCTTTCTCGATCCTTCTTTGCATGTCCCCAACGAGATCGAGGTATAAGGAGTTAGGGCTTGATTTGGTTGAACCGTTGCAAGATCAACCTCACAAACCCCGACGACCGCCCATGGGGGAAGAAAAGAAAGATGAGGGAGTAGGAGATCCTATCAAATTATTGCTCGAGGAGGCCCTCGATAAACAAAAGAACGCGATGATGGACAACTTTGCCCATATCCTTCAATGGCTGCCCACTGGTAGCGCATCTACATCCAACAACCACTCTAGAGGCACCACTCCTTTTAAGGTACAAGTAAACTTCGACATTCCCATATTTGAGGGCCAAAAAGATGTAGATGGCGTTGATAGATGGTTGAATCTGCTAGAATTATATTTCTCGGTTCATGGCTTTTTCGACCGAGAAAGGATTATTTTTGCACTCCTTAAAGCCGCCCTCGATGTCAAGGACTGGTGGGAAACCTACTGGGAGCAAGAGAGCGAGGGGGAACCCTCTCTGTTCTCGGTCGCACCCACTTGGAATTCTTTCCGAGACGTCGTCAAGGAACAATATTATCCCATGGGGAGCTATGAGGACAAATACATACAATGGACTACGCTACGACAACAAAGAGACCAAGATGTGCATGAGCTGACGAATCTGTTCCATACCCTACGCACAAAGTTGGGTATCAAAGATTCGGAGAAACATTTGGTGTTAAAGTACCATAGTTGTCTTCATAGATACATTCAGGAGGAAATGGATTTCCTCAACATCTCCTCGCTTGGTGCGACATACCGATATGCTGCCAAGATTGAGCATAAGTTCAAATAGAAGAAGCGAGACTTTGGGTTTGCAAATCAGAGGCAAGGGAAAGGTACCCCCAAACCGTCGAACAAAGGACCAAGCCAAGGCAGGGTGGCCCAGGACAACCCGCCAAAGCCGCGAGCAAAGAAAAACATCACGAACCCAAAAAAGGACACAGGGAAGTTGTGTGAGTTCCATAAGAGCTCCACTCACAACACAAGTGAGTGTTGGGCCAAGCAGTCACTGGTAGCCGAGTTGAAGGCTTCTAAGTCGGATGCAGGCTCCGAATCTGAATCAGAACCCGACAAGGGGAATGACAGGNTGTTATTATTACTTTGGGCAATAAGCTGTACAGGATACCGAAAATAACACCGCCTACAACCATCTCTTTGGTTACTGCAAAATAATGCAGTAAGCTCATTGCCAAAACTAGGATATTTGTTTTCCTGATAATCTTCCCTCAGGGAAATAAGAAGATTGCGGCCACAACCTCCAGACAGGGCCCCTCTGCACGACAACAACAGATGGATAAAGTCGTGGAGGAGTACGAGGACATCTTCACCTCCCTCGCAGGGGTGCCTCTACACTGTCAGGTCAAGCACCCCATTGACCTGACCCCAGGTGCGCCATTGCTCAATGGACCGATCTATTGACGCTCTGTTCTAGAGAATGACGAAATCAAGAGGTAGATTCAGTAGCTGTTGCAGAAAGGTCACATCCAACCGAGTTCATCGCCCTGTGGGAGCCCGATCGTGCTGGTGCAGAAGAAGGATGGGACTTGGAGACTCTGCATTGACTATCGGGCAATGAACAAGATCACTGTCTGGAATAGGTACTTGATCCAACAGATTGATGACCTTATGGACCAACTCAAGGGGGATAAATATTTTAGCAAGATTGACTTGAAGTCTGGGTATCACCAAGTACCAATCGAACCCTCTGATGTGTGGAAGACTGCCTTCAAATCCAATGAGGCCCTTTTCGAATGGTTGGTCATGCCTTTCGGGTTGACGAATGCCTCTGTAACCTTCATGAGACTAATGGACGACATCTTACGACCATTCACCAACTCATTTGTAGTGGTGTACTTGGATGACATTTTGATCTTCAACTAGACTTGGGAAGAGCACCTCCACCACATCTGACAAGTCCTCCAAACACTGCAGCAACACAAGTTGTGTGCCAATTTGGAGAAGTGCACTTTTGGCATGACCCAGGTTCAGTATCTGGGATACATTATTGATGAGTGGGGGGTGCATGTGGATCTAGCCAAGATCCAAGTCATTTGGGATTGGTCGGCCCCAACCACCCTAACAGAGCTCCCCAACTTTTCGGGTCTTGCCAATTTCTATTGTAGGTTTGTGTTGGGATTCTCTTATATCACTTGGCCCTTGAGTCAAGTCACCAAGGGAGGAGCGAAAAAAAAATTCTTTTGGTTTGAATCTCAACAGAAGGCGCTTGACGATTTGAAGCATCGTCTATGCTCTACACCAGTGCTCACATTACTAGACTTGCAACAACCATTTGAGATCGAGACAAATGCCTTTGACTATGTTATTGGGGCAGTCCTTACTCAACAGGGCCATCCAATGGCATATCACAGTGAGACACTTTTTGACACAGTCCGGAAGTATCCCACTTATGACAAGGAGATGTATTCCATTGTGCAGGCTTGCCGACAATGGAAGCATTATATTTTGGGAAAGGAAACGGTCATCCACACAGACCACCGACCCTTGCAGTTCATACAAACACAAGGGAAGTTGTAGAACAATTGCCCTCAGAAGTGGTCCACATACCTGCAACAGTTTCATTTGAACATTAAGTACAAGAAAGGAAGCACCAATAATGTTGCAGAATGCCTCAGCCGACCCCCTATCCTGGCGCTAACCACGGTGCTCAAATCTTGTGGGCACAAGACTTCTGATTGGTCGCTTCTCTACAAAAGTGATCCAGAATTCGGCCACACATACAATATGCTCTTGGAGGGTAATAAAGTTTCTAATTTTCACCTCCAGGATGCCCTGCTATGTCACCTCGGACATCTTTGTGTTCCTTCAAGCGAGCGTGCCAAGATGATTTGGGAGGCGCACTACAGTCGGGTCATTGGGCATTTCGGGGTCGAGAAAACCGCGACAGTACTGCAAAAGTATTTCTATTGGTCGAACCTTCAACATGATGTCGGGAAGTACATCAAGTCCTGCACTGCTTGCGCCATTACCAAACCGACCATAAAGAAGCAAGGCCTCTATACTCCACTGCCCACCCCTAGTCGACCTTGGGAATCCATCTCCATGGATTACATGTCGGGCCTTCCTTCTACTAAGCATGGCAATGACTGTGTTTTTTTGGTCGTCGACAGATTCTCGAAAATGTCCATTATGATGGCCTGCAAGAAGAATATCACAACAGAAGCCACTGCTAAACTCTTCTTTGAGAGAGTGTGGGTACACTTTGGGATCCCACAGTCTATCATATTAGATCGGGACAACAGGTTCCTCAGTACATTTTGGTCCAGCCTCTGGTCGATGCTAGACACCAAGCCCACCAAGTCCACATCTTTCCATCCACAAACTGGTGGCCAGACAGAGGTCGTCAACCGAATGATTGTACACATTCTGCGCATGTACAACTCAAAGAATCCATGCACATGGGATGAGAGCCTCCCCTATGTACAACACAATTACAGCCAGGCTCTCCATATCTCAACCAACCACAACCCCTTTTAGGTGGGCTTGGGATTCCAACCACTATGTCCCATTAACGTAGCCATGCCATTTGCGACTACTGAGGAAGATTTAGCCCATGTCCAGTCTGAGGCTGACAAGGCAAACAACTTCATTGAGCACATTAAACACATCTGCCAACAGGTTCATGACATCTTGGATAGACCCAATGCTAAGTACAAGCAGCGACATGATCAACATCGGGTGCCACATAACTTCCAGGTGGGTGACAAAGTGTGGCTACATTTGCAAAAGGAGCGCCTCGCTGGACCCTACCGTAAGATTCGCCCGTTCCGATATGGGCCATACACCATCACCAAGGCTGTAGGGGACAATTCCTTTGAGCTCAGTATTCCACCATTCCTTGATCTGCACCCAGTGTTCAATGTCGACCGCTTTCGACCCTACTTTTCACCTCTACTGGACACATCCGACATGGCAGAACAACTCACACCAACAGAGTTAAACCCAGATTGCATGGAACAAGCCACAACTGATCGGATTTTGGACACACAAATCAAGAACACCCGCCAACAGAGGATCCAACTATATCGAGTTGTCAAAGCATGCCAACTCCTTCACCAGGGCAAGTGGCTCACCAGGGACCAAGTTCAACAGAAGTTTCTTCATCTCATGGAGGAACTCAACGCAATGGGGACCATTGCTTCCTAAGGGGGGAGGAATGATCCAGATGGATATTGGTGTCCACCCACCTATTCCACTTGGACCCACCATTGTTTCTTTTGATTTTTCAGTTTCCTTAATTGTAGCACAATTTACTATTTTTAGCAGTTTTTCGGGTCCTGAACTTTTGGAGCCGTTTTGAGGCCCTAAACGACGTTTTTTGGGCATGAATGCTCCAATGAATATGATTCCGTTTTGGAATGCGAATATGAGTCAGTTTTGGACTCGATATTCGCAGTCACCAGTGTAGTCTTCGGATAGATCTTTCTAACGATGTATCATGTGCGTCAAACGGAGATAGTATGCCAAAGTTACGACCCTGGGAAATCGATGTACCAATTTACCCCAAAGGGGTCCATATTCTAGCGTTTCATCTCCTAGGGTTAGGTTTTTGGATTTTTAGGGTTTTTCGTTGTTTCTCAATAATATATAGGCCTTCGAGCCTCATTGTAACATAGAGTTCATAGGCCAGTAGCCGCCACATCTCTTCTCAAAGATAAGCTACCAACGCCCTAACTATTTTATTTCCATTCTGTCTGTAAGCATATTTCAGTCATTTGTTGTTAATGAAATGAAGTTTTACTTCCGCTTCATATCTGCGTTTATGTGTATTTCTGTATTTCATTGTGTTCCTGCATAAATCCGGATCAGAGCAACTGTTGGATTCCAAGTGAAAGAATTCTTTTTAAGGAGTGCAGTGAGAGGTGCCACAATCTTTCCATAATTCTTAACAAACTTGCGATAATAACCTGTTAATCCTAGAAATCCATGCAAGATTTTGAGAGTCTTTGGGTGAGGCCAGTCTTGCATAGCTTCAATCTTTTTAGGATCCACCCTGACACCAACCTTGCCAACAACATGACCCAAGTACTCGACTTCCGAGGCGCCAAAAGCACATTCAGATTGTTTCTGAGAGAGTATATGGAGAACTCGATCCATATGAGCAAGATGGTTTGTCCAGGTTTTTCTATAGATGAGGATATCATTAAAGAAAACTAATACAAAATGACGGAGAAAAGGACAAAAGACATGATTCATGAGGCTTTGGAAAGTGGAGGGAGCATTAAACAAGCCAAAGGGCATGGCCAAAAACTCATAGTGGCCCTCATGAGTTCTAAAGGCAGTCTTAGGAATGTCTGCCTCTTTCATACGGATCTGGTGGTAGGCAAAACGAAGATTAAGTTTAGTAAAGAACTGGGTGCCACTAAATTCATCTAAGAGGCCATCAATGACAGGAATGGAAAATTTGTCTTTAATGGTGAGTTTGTTGAGAGCGCGGAAGTCAGGACACATGCACCAAGAACCTTCTTTCTTAAGGACCATGACCACATGAGAAGAGTAGGGGCTCGTACTAGAGGGGATAACACTTGCGTTGAGCAATCCTTGAACCATTTTCTCAATTTCATTTTTTTGGGAAAAGGGGTGACAATAGGACACGTATTGGGAGGAAGGCTTCATGGGACAAGGGGAATGGAATGATCATGAACACCATGGGAATGAGGGAGTCCCTGGGGAGTGGAAAAAACCACTTGATGTTTAGAGATGATGGGTTGGAGGTCCCCCGACACAGAGGGTGTCTCATTTGCTTGTATGGCATGCAGTCGGGAAATAACACCAGAATGACCTTTTTTTAGCATCTTTTCCATGCGATGGGAACTAATGATCTTTGGAGAACTGACGGTGATACCTTGGAACTTATATTATTGGCCCTCCTGGTCGAATTGCATGGTTAATTCCTTCGAATCCATGAGAATGGGACCCAAAGTCCTTAGCCATTTTGCACCCAACACAATGTCGCAACCGCCGATGTCGATAGAAAACATATGAGATTTCAGGTGGTAGTCACCAATTTGGAGATGCACATTTTCACAATGCCCTCTGCATTTCATGGAACCGCCATTGGCAATCATGATTTGGAAATTATTGACTAGATGGATATAACAATTAGTTTCTTGGGCAATGTGATGATGATTAAAATTATGGGTGCTTCCACTATCAACAAAAATGATGACCTTCCTATGCTTGATGTAACCAATTAGCTTGAGGGTTTGGGGAGCAGAGAAGCTAGTGAGAGCATTTAGCGAAATGATCGGTTCTACTTCGAGAGGGTCTGAGGGAGGGACTATGTCAATGGGTTCAGGTGACACATACACAAGGGCAGCTTCAACATCCTCTTGCGAAACATCATTCGAGATGGCCATAAAAATATTTTGTTCCTTACACTTGTGTCCCGTGTTGGTCCTGAGTTTATACTTTAAGGCTCTAAAGTATACTGTCAAGGCATCCGAAAAAAGGCAGAGAGAGCTAAGGAATAAAGTGTCGGGTTTAAAAAGATAAGCTATGGCTTATTTCTTAACTGTCTCTGTCGAGCTTCCCAGTGTTTCTGGATTCTAATATTCCTTTCAATTGCTGCCCATGAACGTTCTAACTCAAACCGATTGCTTGCTGTCTGTAAGATGGTGTTAAATAAATTTAAAGCAATGCTTGTTTGATCTGATAGGCCGGGCTCTATATTGGGTTGTCTCGTAACGGGTATAGTCATGAGGGATAAATTTTTAAAAGATCAATTCCTTCGTTTTCAATGTTTGCTATTTTTGTTTTGAAATATGTAAGAAGAACTTCAAAACGTTGAATTAATAGTATGACAAGATTAAAGGCCGTTTCCTGTATCTGAGTTAAATTTGAAAGAGAAAATATGCATTAAATGAAAGAAAAACATAGAGCTGTTGAACAATGTGAGGCATCAATTAAAGAGGAATATCACTTTGTGGTAGAAGAAGAAATTAGACAGGAAAACTTTAATGAAGCATACGATATTGAAAACTAAGACGTTCACAGGTCTTGTACCTGCTGATAGTCGATACAGAGGAAAAAATGTAAACGATTAGATGACCAAAATAATTAATCACCATAGTAGGGGTTGTATTAAATTGTAGTTGAGAATTCATCAAAGATATATAAGAAAACATGAAACAACAGAGGAGCACATAACTCAGACTCGACAAGATTTGGAATCTTCGATATGCATTCATATTAATTCTGGCAAACGAAAAAAACTTACTTGCTTACAATCCGCCCAGAAAAAGCCCTCTCTTAGTCTTACGAAAATATATTTATACAAAGTCACCAATTTTTTACGGTTGGTGATTTTCTAACTTCCAGGGGCTAACGGTTACAAAAACCACAAACTTGAACCGTTTGCGTGGCCATCTTTTGTTTCTCTATCATCTCGATAATATGAGCTTTCAAAATGACAATTCATTGTTTTATTGAAGTATCTCCTTCTTTTGATCCGAGACATTCAACACATTTTTCTAGAAAGTGTACAAAAGTTATAGGAGGCTCTGGAAAATCCTTTGCCTCGAATAGATAAAACATTCTCTGAATTTTCGGAAGCCGGTCTTCAATCCCTTTATCAACAAACTTAATTGATTGCAATTTTAAGTTTGGCTTCACCAGCCACCTGTCTATTAGGGTAACATCAATTTCTTTTAGTTGTGAAATTTCCATCTGAATTTCGTTCAAGTTCTCTTTGAAATTCAATTGATGTCTTATAATATTAATCTGTCCTAGTAGCCTAGTACAATTGTCTCTTCCAATATCTAATGATCCTTTGTCTAGCAAATCAAAGATTTCTTCACAATCATCTTTGATTTCCTTGGCCATTCTCTTGTTTTCGGCTATGTTGGCCTCTCATACTTTAAGCATGATATTGCCTCTGATCTGCTCTGTGACAGATAGCTTTGGAGTTTTTGATACCTCTTCATTTCCTGAAAGTACAACTGCTTTTTGAAAAGTATCCCTTGCTGCTTTAGTCTCTTTTTCCTTCAAAATAATGTTATCAAAGGATTTACTTACTTCTTGGAAATAATTCTGAATAACTTCTTTTGGAAATCAATCTATGTTGCTCTGCTTCTATCTTCGTATGCACTTCCAATGACTAGACCTGAAGAACCTTTAAATCTATCACCTGATTCTGAATGGAATTCAACCTCTACTGCAATTGTCTCGCTAATTCTTTCTGCTGGGTTGCTCGCCCTTGACTGTTTTTCATTTTATTATACATCTCATCCAAGCTAGACTTGAGTAGTTGGATTTCCTGTTTGTCAACAACTCTAGCTTGTTCTATCCCTTTGTTTATCTCTTCTCTGATATTTTATTCAGTATTTTTTAATTGGCTTTGCAACTGGGCTATCATGTGATTATTCTGCTTCAGCCTTGTTTTCATATTGTCAACTGTGAATAGATTGGCTATTGCCAAAGCTCCCATAGAGCCTGCTAACCTGCTAACTCTGTAGCGAAATCTTCTTCTTCTAAGTTCTTCCCATCTATCAACACTCTGTGTTTCTTTACCATAGTACTTTCTCTCTGATGCATCTCCTGCTTCAGCACAACCTTCCTCTTTTTACTTAAAAAGTAGTCAGAGGGAGGTATCTCTTCTCTAGAGATAGGAGTAAGGTCACTAGCGTATATGACTATCATCCGGGGAGCCCAAAAGTGGATTGTAAAGGAGTCAAGGAAGCAATGGGACTACCCAACACTGTAGATTTTGTTTCCCCAGTTGTTTTGGGAATATCAATATGAAAAGTTGATGATGAAGGGGGAATCGATTTACTAGACTCGGGAGGTGTCTCAGACCTCTTTTCTATTTCGGATCATGGGTTCTCTGTCTGTGGAACTTCTGCTTTTTGCGAAGACGTTTCAATCTCCTTTGGATTTTTCTCTGTATTTGCTCTATCCTGCACCTCTGATCCAAAACTAGGGGGAGTACTTTCTTGTGCTAGAGGAGGGGTTGTTAATTCTCCCTGCAGTACCTTTGGCAAACCACTTCGCTTGTGTCTCTGGAAGCTTAGAAAACTGGTTTGCAAGTCGGGTGATAATGTCTGAACTTTGTCTAATACCTACTCATAGGTTCTGGCTCCTTTGAACATGTCATCGCATGGGGATTTTTCATGTTCGTACGCTTTCATATTGCAGTGAGCAAGGTGATTCCCCAGAATTTGATAAGGGTCGTGTTTTCTGTGTTCGAGATCTAGCAATTTAACCTCTTCTAGTGCAACAACTTCAACCTTGGAATGACCCAAGTTAACTAGTGAAAACTTCCCAATCTGTACAGGGAAGACTGGCCATAACTTCTTATGAGCTAATTTCAGTTCTATCCCAATGCCACCTGTTATTATTTGATATGCCACCTCTTTGCACACCAGTCTGTCAGGAAGGAACTTTGGTAGTGCATGAGGAGGAATCGAGCATCTGAAAACCCTGACATAGGAGAAACCCTCCTAAATGAACCAATTGACAATCGCCCTGAGGTTTCCTATGATTGATTTTGAAATACGAGGGGGTGCACAACCATACAACATCTGGTGCACAAGTATCACTACGAAATGACAGATTTTGTAAAAGGAATCTTTAACATTTTCCTCTCAGAGCTTAGAGTGATAAACATGAATGGGTTCAGTACATGCTAGGTTCCAGCTCCAGTTCATCAAGGGTAATGGAGTCACGAAACAGATAGCATCCATAACGTATGTAGACATGTAAAAAGCTACAGGTCGGCCTTTGGATTTTTTCGTTTGGTACTTTGTAATCTTAGCTAGATTATCTGATAAAATCTTGCTCCAATTTAAATTGTAACCCTCAGCTACTTCATGTAAAAGCGACATCCATGCTGTAGGGAAATGGGTAGGGATTTTCTTCCCAAAAAGTCTACATAACATCAGAGCTACATAAACCATGTACTTATTTAATGGAGCCGTGGCATAATTGCCATGGGTATCAGCCCTAAATTTTGCTGGAATTCCCCACCAATCTTTGATTATACCAGGATATGTTTGATCTGACTCTGTGCATTCTTTTCTTTGAAATTCACTTATGAATTTTGCATTATAAATGTATTTAGTATATGGAGACAATTTATACATTACTTGGATATGCTCTTGTCTAAACGAGTCGACGACGACCCCTTGGCTGTTTAAAATACTTGTGAAGCCCAGTTGATCATATCATTGTATGGCATGAGTCGTGGGCGTGTGGCTATCTTGTGAAGCTCAGACTCTGCTATGTCCCGGAGTTTGTTCTTGGAATCATCGAGGAAATTCTTAATTTCATAGTCTAAGGTTTCAAAAATTTGCCTCCAGGATTTGATCGAATCAATAACATGCGACATAGTATCAGATATAACATATCCCTCCGGATTTGAGCTTTCACCTGCTTCTTCACTTTTCTTAGGTGCCTTGCTGGGTGCCATGATGATTGTGCTAGGACGAAATCCTGTTGCAGAGAAAAAATGTGTAAGTTTTGCTGAATGCAACTCGCTCCTGAGTCTGAAAAATAAGAATGAAATTCGAAATACCAAACCTTTATTAACCTTTAACTCATATTACAATGAGCGTATCGATACAAGTGATAAAAATTTAATGTTTTAATGGGGAAGATACGCCTGGAGATACGCAATTGTGTTAAAAATATATCCCTTTGTCCGTTATAGATATTGTCGTATATGGGCGATTCAAAACTGGAGATTCGAAATGAATGTTTTCATCAACTCTCGAATAACGAAACACGAAAAGTCATTTAAACATCATTAATCCTGTTTAAAATTAAGTTAATTAAGTTTAGGCTTTTAATACTTTCGTGATTTCGCATTTCAAAGTTTCAAGTATCGTATCCTTAAGAGGTATGACATAAACAAACCTCGAATCGCGAAATCATGATGGGATTAATTAAGGTGCTAACCACTTGTATTAATCTTTTAATTAATCAAGATCAGGGACAAGTTTTTACTTTATGGGAATTCGGGGGTTCGAGGGTCGAGATTTTGATATCATTTTGATGCAAGGAATCCCAAACCACGATTGATTAATGATTTGTTAATTATTTTTAAGAATTTAATTAATCGCGATTAAAATATACTTTGTGAAAAAGTACGTCAGGATTTTATAACACTTTTTTAAGTTGTGATGGTCGAAAAGGAGCAATTGAAAAGCTTAGGAAGCTATTAATCGTTTTTATTTTTAATTATTTCTTTCAAATTAAAGTCTTTTCGAGACTTCGTTACCAAGACTTTGGAGTTGTTAATTGACAATCATACTTCGTGGATAGCCGAACCCCGAAACCTGAAAGTTTTGCAAGACTTTTGACTCCTTTTTAGAACTAGGGGCGCCTCCATAACTAGAAAATAATGGAGTTTTAGGTTTAGAGAGGAAAAATTAAACTTCATTTCAACATAGGTGCCATCTAGGGATCTCGTTTTCTTGTGGGACGAGAAGAATATGTAGACCAAGTGCCTTAATTGGGTAAATGGAGTCAATAATTCAACTCTGTGAAACATATTAAGAGAAAACTCAACACAGGATTTTATGACCCCAACGTTAACTTTGAAAACTCTTCATAACTAAAACATCCGTTGATCTCGAGTTAGGTTCACCATATATTTCATTTTCTAAAACTGACCTCAGTATTGTGTAAGATAATCGAAACAAAATTAACCATTCTACTAGGTTTCATCTGATTCTGTTCGCATCAAGGTAAAGTAATTCCAATATGTCAAATTAGGGGATCCCATAAGCTTATAATGTAAATCCAGCTGAAAGAAGAAAATTTACCAGAGCCTCTTGTAATTCATGTATAACAGCCTCATCAGATATATAGATTTTGCTTCACTGCCAGCGAGCCTGTTCAGTACCCCGGTGAAGTTATCAAACTTCCCACATTGAATTTACTTTCACCACTTCATTGTTTTCTAGCATTTAAATGCTGAGATGAGGGTAATCGATATTATGAATTTCCTTTCTTCATCTCTTTGGAATAGATGGGGGCAATCAATAATGAATTTTATTTCACCATCTGTTTGTATATACTTTTTAATATGAAGTGGGGGCAATCAATCAATATGTAATATACTCGGGAAAATATCTGTTTTTTTTTTTTTAAATTTCATAGCAGAGGTCTGTCAATTCACTTTAATAGCTATGGGATAGTCTTCTTTATGGCCTTCAAACATCATTGGCTTCAGGGAAATTCTTGGGGGAATTCTTAATTATATCTTTCGGGGACTTTCCTTGAGTGAAAACAATCAACTTATTCCTGTTGGAATGACTAATGAAGTTAGGATTAGCCCAGACATACTTTTGGTTCAGCTAAAGTTGGGAGAACTATAAACTTTACCTATTCTCGTTTTGAAGGTTTGTTTGTGAGTTTCCATAGCTAAGGTGAGCCCTTTATTTTGTCAAGAGACTTATGGGAAAACATCGAGGATCAGACAAAAAACAAGCTTTATCGCGGTTAAGGGAAAGGTAAGGGCTTCAGATATTCGGTTGCACATATGATTGTTCTTAATAATTTTCTTAGTTAACTT
>JASDQU010240412.1:19799-54993 GCA_032191745.1 Picea mariana | reverse complement strand
TTTAGAGAAAATAGAAACTTACTGAAGGAAATGTAACTATAAAGAAAGCATGAAAACAAACTGGTATGTACAATGAGAGTTCGGGAACACATTACTGCATGAAGTGTTTAAGGTACCTCCCATTGACAGGGGCGTTAAGAATGTTTCCATCGATATTTTCTAATAAAAAAACATTTTTTCCCTCAGAAGCTGAAATCTTATACGGGCTAGACCAGATCGGATCAAACTTGCCATGTTTACCAACGTCTTCTTTCCTGACTTCCCATTTTAGGACTAGATCGCCAGGGAGGAATTCTCTATCTTTAGCTTTTATATCGAATAAGGATTTCATATTATCTTGATACCTCTGCAACCTTTCATCTACTTCAGCCTAATTTTGCTGAACTTCAATTCGCTGATTTATCCTCCTAGTAACGTCGTTGGGCTCTTCATTTGAATCTTTCCATAGTTTCATTACTGGCAGTGCAATATTTATTGGTAAAATGACGCCAGTACCATATACCATCTGAAATGGGGATAACCCAATTGATCTTTTGGTACCTATCCTGTTAGCCCATAAAGCACATTTTAAATGGACATGCCATGTTTTCTTGTTTTCAGTCAAAACCTTTTTAATTATAGTAATCAGACTTTTATTAGACGACTCAGCTAGACCATTACCCCGCGGATGGTAAGCCGTGGAGTGTCCTAGCACGATATTATATTTTTAGCAAAAGCTTATCATGGCCATGGAATTAAATCCTTGCGCATTATCAGTGACTATCTTTCGGGGACAACCAAATCTGGATAGAATGTCTTCTTCTAGAAAACTGATTACTACCGAGTCAGTTGCATTTCTTGCGGGAATAACTTCCACCCATTTAGTGAAATCGTCCGTAGCAGTTAGAATCCACTTGTGTTGTCCCCGAGGTGTAGGACAATGGGTGACGGAGTGTGTTGTTAAGCCACTCCAAGTTGTTAAAGTCACCGGTTTGAAACCTGCGGGGACAAAAAATCCAACCATGTTAAGGGTTGGTGTGGCTCAGGCCGGGTGAAATCCCCGGGTGATTTTGACGGCTTAGATGCCCCAGAGTCGCGGTTTCTCAAGCCATAGGTTAATCGCGTAGCCAACAGGTCCCGCACAAATTAACAAAAAAAGAAGAAGAAACCACTTGTGTTGAGAACTGGAGTGTGGATGAGTCTCTCCAATGAAATCAAGACCCCATTGCTAAAATGGAGCTTTGGTTTTAATTGGAACTAAAGGTAAAGCTGGGACTTTCTGCTTGCTTGTAAACAACTAACAAGGAATACAAGTTCGGACTTTAGTGTTTACCTCTGTGAATAATTTGGGCCAGTAATACCCGACTCTTAAGATTTTATAAGCCGTTTCTCGCCAAGCATGGTGTCCTCCACACACTCCCACGTGGAATTCATCTATAACCCTTTCTGTCTTGGTCTCAACTAAGTAGCTCAGCCGGAAACCTAGGGGATCTTTCCAATATAATTTACCGTCTATGATACAATATTTTACAGTGTGTAACTTCAGTGTCCTAGCCTTAGATGGGGCTAGCTCACTGGGACATTGAAGGGTCAGTAAATAAGAAACAATATTAGATTGAAGAAGAGAACTTGTCTTGAATCTCAGTTGTGAGTGCAATGACATCAAGCTTATCTATCTCTAAAAATCCCTCATTCTCTTGTAGTTGATTTATTCCATGTGCTTTCAAATTTGATTTGGCTAGCAATTTGGCCAAGCCCTGACCTTTAATAAGTTTAGTTGGTTTGACTTCTAGGTCGAACTCCTAAATTTTAGCTAACCATCTGCCTGTCCTTCTGTCACTATTCGACTGAACCAGTATATCCTTTACAGAACTTGAAGGCATGTAAGCAATGATCTTTGAGTGCAATACGTAAGTTTTAAAAGCCTTGAGAGCTTTCACCATTGCATAAGCTTGTTTTTCCAATATGTCATATTTCAACTCAGCATCTCTGAGACTTTTTCTAAAAAATGTAATAGGTCGCTCAAAACCTTCCTCATTTTTATGTAACGATACAACTGCGATAGTGTGTTCAGAGGCAAAAGAAAAAATCAGAAACTCCTTTGTGTAATCTGGGCTTGCCAGGACTGGTGCTTCACTTATTACTCTTTTGATACGTTGAAACGACGCTTTGGCTTCATTTGTCCACTTCACCTCACTGTTCTTCTTAAGCATATCTGTAATCAGTTTTACAATTTCGACAAAGTGAGGGATGAATCTCCTCAAGAAATTTATTTCTCCTAAAAAAGACTGAATTTCTTTTACATTTCTAGGACTATTTATAGTATCTATCGCCTCGACCCTTTTGGGATCGATTTTGATTCCATCTCTAGACACTATATGACCCAGGAGTTTACCTTCTTGCATTGCAAAATGGGATTTCTTGGGATTTAGTGACAAACCAAATTTGTGACATTTCTTGAAAGTTTGTTTGAGGTGTGTTAGATGTTCTGCATCAGATTTAGAAAAAACAGTCAGGTCATCCAGATAGATAACAAAAAAATTATCTCTTTTTCCCACGAAAGCGATGTCCATAGCTCGTTGGAAAGTTGCCTCTGCATTCATTAAACCAAAAGGCATTTTGTCATACATAAAGGTACCCCAAGGGGTAGTGAACGCAGTTTTTTATTTATCATCTTGATGTACTGCAATTTGATTGTAACCTGAAAAACCATCAATCATGGACATTCTGTTAGCTCCAAATACTTCTTCTAAAACATGATCCATCTTAGGTAATGGATAATTGTCTTTAAGTGATGATCGGTTCAGGTTTCTTAAATCTACACATAATCTGATTTCACCGTTTTTCTTTCTTACTGGGACTAAATTGGCTACCCACTTAGAGTATCTTAGTGGGACAATGATTTTGGCGTCCAAGAGTTTCTTGACTTATTTTCTATCACTGGTAGTAACATAGGGTTAATTTGTCTGAGTTTCTGCATAAAAGGTTTGACACCTTGTTTCAAAGGAATTTTATGCTCCATTATAGTAGTGTCATAAGTTCGTAATTCGTCATAAGACCAAGCGAAAATGTCTTTATATTGTCTAAGCAACTCGACATACTTAATTTTTATTTGAGGAGAAAGGTGGATAAGTTCACCAACCTAGGATTTTCTTTGGTACCTATATCACAATCCTCAACCTCCTCTGGTTGAGGCTGTAAAGTGGACTTCAAAGGGATGCCATCATGATTAAATAACCTTTTTAAGGGAATCAGGCCCTTGGGGATCTGATTATTTTTCAAAATAAGAATACGGTGGTTAGCGATTTTATCTTGGAACTCTTGGCGGTCTTCCCCTTCTTGCATGATCCAAATGGGGTCATTCTGGTTTTTTTGGTCGGCATGCGTTTCGAAAAACTCGTCTACCGTTTCTAAAAATTTCTGTAGTTGTTCATCGTCCTCAAAAACTTGCCAATGTTGTATTTTATTCTGTATAGAAGGCCTATGTCTCATTTTTATATGGAATTTTAGTTTGAAAGCAGTGGGAGGTGTGGATGTTGAAGCTTCTTTGGCTAATGCATTTTCCTGTTGATTTTCTGCTCTTGGAATGTAATGAATATTAAGAGAGGAGAAAATTTTTTCGATCAGATCCCAAACGCAACTTCTGTAATACCTTAACCTAGGGTGTTTGGCCCGGTACTGACGATTTACCTGTTTCACAATTAAATCTACATCGCCAAAGACTTCCAAGTTTTTAATTTTTATTCTCCTGACAACTTCTAATCCTAACACTAAGGCTTCATATTCGCATACATTATTAGTGTGGTCAATGTTCCATTGTAACCTATAAGAGAAAGGGGTAACGAACTTGTCATCAGGTGCCACAAAAATCACTCCAGCCCCTGCTCCAAAATAAGACGAAGAACCATCAAATTTTTTTTTCCAAACACCAGTGCTATATACATCTTCTTTTATTTGTTATTTTCTTTTTTCTTTTCTGTACAACTCTCTTCTATACATACATCAATATCGTCATCAATAGATAAAATACAATTTCCTAAATCCCGATCAACAATATAAACATGATAGTTATTTGGGTTAAGTGGGTCACTTACCGTAAATGCCAACTTGGTTTCTCTGTACAAGCGTGTGAACTATACTCCAAAAACTGGAATCGTGGCATACATCATGTCGAGTTGGAGGGATCCTCCAAGTTTGGCGCCCCAGGACCTGGACAAGAGCATGCCATACTTCGAGGGTATATCAACGACAACCACATCCATTAGAACGCTTTTCACAGGTATCTGTGCAAGATTAACGACTAAGTCTTTTATCATACCTATACACTTAACTTTTCTTGAATCAAATGAATATAAATATCCGTAAGGTCTGGTGATTTCAAGGCCAAGTCTATCCATAATGGCTTTAAGCATTACATTGTGAGAGGCTCCAAAATCTAACATGCAATTATGGAGCAGGTGATCGTACACAGTCAACGTGATATAGAAAGGGGCAACAATGTCTCTGGCACCTTTGAAATGTGGGCCGAAAATTATGTTAGGCTTGTCATCTTCTAAATTTATAACATCGACCTAACTTTCATTTTCTGAAAAACTAATTATTTTAGCAATTTGTTTTCTGTATATTGGATTTTTTGCTAGTTTGACAAGAGGTATAGGGATTTTGATTTTATTGATTTCGTTTTCTAGATTAAAACTTCCTATTGTTTTGTCGATTTCTATGGTTTGGGTTTCTAGCCCTTTCTTTTCAACTTTCTTTTGTTCTGAGGTTTTTGTTTCAGTTACAGGAACCTCTACTTTCTATGTGTTTACGGTTGGTGTGTCCGCTGACTTTGTCTTGGTAGGCTGTGTGTCAGCGGTCTTAGTTTTTATAGTCTCCTTTTCAACGGTTTTGAAACTGCCTCATCTTTTTCGCCCCTCGGCAGGATCTTTTTCACTAGGGCAGTTGTGGAACTCCTGTTTCTAGGCCTTAGATTGTACTTCTGGTAGAGTTCGACCATTATATCATCTGCGATTCCCTGATAGGTTGAATCTTTCGTAATATTGTTGTTCTTGTTATTCCCGGATCTATGTTATGTGTTTAAAGATTTTTCATAATCTTGTCTCGTTAGATAAGGTTGTAGACAATCATCGCCAAGATTATTTATATCCTCTTCTAACTCCTCAAAATCTTCCATGTCTTCTCCTCCTATAAAGTTTTCGCTTTTAAAGGGGGCTTGGATTTTTTTATCCTCATTCTTGATTTGTCTTTGTTGATTTTGAGTGTTAGGATTTCTTCTGAAATCCTTTCTAGAAAAATGCTCATTCTTTGCTTGATCTAGTTCCATTCTTGAGATTTTATTTGACATCTCTTTGATTATTCTCGCCATATTGTCCAATTTGTCTTCCGAAGACCTTCCTGATCCAGAGGGTCCCCCTTGTTCTTTGTACCTTCTGGTTTCTTTGTTTCCAGTTTCCAATTTGGTTTTTAGCTTTCCTGATGCCATCATGTTTGATTTAATTTTTAAAGAATCATCTTGCATTTTAGTGAGGTTTACTGATCTTCTTTCCCTTAATAACAGGGTGAAATAAGGGTCAAAAGCTCCAGCGAAAGTTACTTTCGCTGCAGGTTGGGACGGTTTGACCTCGACCAGAATTTTATTGTATAATTTATTAAACCTTTGGGTAAACTCGAGAATTGATTCAGAGTTTTTCTTTCTCAAAGCCCCAAATTCGGTTAGATAATAGAGAGGGTCTTTCCTTTCTCCCCACTATCTAATGAAAGCATTTTCGAGTTCATCGTATGACCGTATAGATCCTGCTGCTAGACCTCGGAACCAGGTTCTCACCTGTCCTTCAAAAGTCTGAACCAGGAGTCTCGAGTAAACATATTCATGTTCAAGTCCAAGGATGTCAACAAATTGGTCAAAGAAATTGATGTATTCGACAACAGTTAAATCACCTTCTCCTGTGATTTTCAGTAGATTTTTCATGTAGTTTTCAGGTAAGTCATGGAGAGGGATTGGGAGGACCAAAGGAGCATATATGGCAGCTACTTTTGAAAATATTCGAGGGAGTGGTACTTGGCTGCCTGCTCCTCCTCCTGCGGCACCGCCTCCAGCCCCACCTCCTCCGGTTGCAACCATTGATGATTTATAGGATGAAACTTGGGGATTATAAGGAAGCATTTTAAATAGGTGTGGTAACCTTTCGATTATGCTTGAATAGGGCAGAAGGGTTTCAGGAGATTGGTTATCAAGGGACAAGAAAATTGAGAAGGAAGAAATAGGAAAATGTGAACTAGTTTCTTCAGACTCAAAGGGTGAATATGTAGGAGAATCAACAGGGGTCGAGTCAAGATATATAGGATAATCGTCCGAGTTCTGAGAGATATGAAAAGGAACTCCGAGAAGTGAAGAGGTGTCCATCGAAGCAGGAAGTGAGACAGATATTTTACCTCTATTGGTGAAAGAAATAGTTGAGAAAGTCTCAGTTTTAAAATCAGGTATGACCAAACCAGGATCTAGGGTTTCAATCCCATCGATAGATAGTTCCCTGCAAAGAGGTGGGGTATTTGACCCTTCAAGTAGATCCTTAGTGTTCGACTGTGTAAATTTAGGTTGATAAATTTTATTTGTCGATGAAGCACTCTGTTTAAGGTATCTTCTTGATTTTAATTTTTTTTTTTGGGTCAAGAACAAGCGAAGTCTGTTTGTTGTCTGGATTCTTCCTTGTGTTCTTTCGGTTAAAAGCCAGTTTATTTATCATGGAGTCTCCAAGTGAAAGATGAAGGTAGCCTTATAGGGTTTTCAATCTTTGTTCACTATCGAAGAAAGAAAGTGTCAATGTCGTTCTTCCCAGGGAAAAAGCTTCGTTTCTTCGGTCCCTGACAACGGTGCCAAAAAGATGTTGGTCTTGAGTTTATACTTTAAGACTCTAAAGTATACTGTCAAGGCATCCAGGAAAAGGCAGTGAGAGCTAAGGAATAAATTTTCGGGTTTAAAACGATAATCTATGGCTGATTTCTTAACTGTCTCTGTCGAGCTTCCCAGTGTTCTTGGATGCTAATATCCCTTTCAATTGCTTCCCATGAACAGACTAACTCAAACCGGTTGCTTGTTGTCTGTAAGATGGTGTTAAATAAATTTAAAGCAATGCTTGTTTGATCTGATAGGTCGAGCTCTATATTGGGTTGTCTTGTAACGAGTATAGTCATGAGGGATAAAGTTTTAAAAGATCAATTCCTTCGTTTTCAATGTTTTCTATTTCTATTTTGAAATATGTAAGAAGAAATTCAAAATGTTGAATTAATAGTATGGCAAGATTAAAGGTTGTTTCCTGTATCTGAGTTAAATTTGAAAGAGAAAATATGCATGAAATGAAAGAAAAAACATAGAGCTGTTGAACAATGAGGCTTCAATTAAAGAGGAATATCACTTTGTGACAGAAGAAGAAATTAGATAGGAAAACTTTAATGAAGCATATGATATTGAAAACTAAGATGTTCACAGGTCTTGTACCTGCTGATAGCCGATACAGAGGAAAAACTGTAAACGATTAGATGACAAAAATAATTAATCACCATAGTAGGGGTTGTACTAAATTGCAGTTAAGCATTCATCAAAGATATATAAGAAAACATGAAACAACAGAGGAGCACATAACTCAAACTCGACAAGAT
Organism: Picea mariana; assembly: GCA_032191745.1. NCBI lineage: Eukaryota > Viridiplantae > Streptophyta > Pinopsida > Pinales > Pinaceae > Picea > Picea mariana. The sequence continues at coordinate 47,355 of JASDQU010240412.1, read as the reverse complement.
CTGGAATCTTCAATCTACATTCGTATTAATTATGGCAGGTGAAAAAAACTTACTTGCTTACAATCTGCCTAGAAAAATCCCTCTCTTAGTCTTATGAAAATATATTTATACAAAGTCACCAATTTTTGATGGTTGGTGATTTTCTAACTTCTAGGGGCTAACGGTTACAAAAAACGCAAACTTGAACCGTTTGCATGGTCATCTTTTGTTTCTCTATCATCTCGATAATATGAGCTTTCAAAATGATACTTCATTGTTTTATTGAAGTATCTCCTTCTTTTGATCCGAGACATTCAACACTTTTTTCTAGAAAGTGTACAAAAGTTCTAGGAGGCTCTGGAAAATCCTTCGCCTCGAATAGATAAAACTTTCTATGAATTTTCGGAAGCCGGTCTTCAATCCCTTTATCAACAAACTTAATTGATTGCAATTTTAAGTTTGGCTTCACCAACCCCTGTCTATTAGGGTAACATCAATTTCTTTTAGTTGTGAAATTTCCATCTGAATTTCGTTCAAGTTCTCTTTGAAATTCAATTCATGTCTTATAATATTAATCTGTCCTAGTAGCCTAGTACATTTGTCTCTTCCAATATTTAATGATCCTTTGTCTAGCAAATCAAAGATTTTTTTGCAATCATCTTTGATTTCCTTGGCCATTCTCTTGTTTTCGGCTATGTTGGCCTCCCATACTTTAAGCATGATATCGCCTTTGATCTGCTCTGTGATAGAGAGATTTGGAGTTTTTGATACCTCTTCGTTTCCTGAAAGTACAACTGCTTTTTGAAAAGTAGTCCTTGCTGCTTTAGTCTCTTTTTCCTTCAAAACAATGTTATCAAAGGATTTACTTACTTCTTGGAAATAATTATGAATAAATTCTACTTTGGAAATCAATCTCTGTTGCTCTGCTTCTATCTTCGTATGCACTTCCAATGACTAGACCTGAAGAACCTTTAAATCTATCACCTGATTCTGAATGGAATTCAACCTCTCCTGCAATTGTCTCGCTAATTCTTCCTGCTGGGTTGCCTGCCCTTGACTGTTTTTCATTTTCTTATACATCTCATCCAAGCTAGACTTGAGCAGTTGGATTTCCTATTTGTCAACAACACTAGCTTGTTCTAGCCCTTTGTTTATCTCTTCTCTGATATTTTTCTCAGTATTTTTTAATTGGCTTTGTAACTGGGCTATCATGTGATTATTCTGCTTCAGCCTTGTTTTCATATTGTCAACTGTGAATAGATTGGTTGTTGCTAAAGCTCCCATAGAGCTCGCTACCTCAGTAGAGAAATATTCTTCTTCTAAGTTCTGCCCATCTATCAACACTCTGTGTTTCTTTACCATAGTACATTCTCTCTTATGCATCTCCTGCTTCAACACAACCTTCCTCTTTTTTACTGAAAAAGTAGTCAGAGCGAGGTATCTCTTCTCTAGAGATAGGAGTAAGGTCACTAGCATATTATATGACTTCCAACTGGGGGAGCCCAAAAGTGGTCTGTAAAGGAGTCAAGGAAGCAATGGGACTACCCAACTCTGTGGATTTTGTTTCCCCTGTTGTTTTGGGAATATCAGTATGAAAAGTTGATGATGAAGGGGGAATCGATTTACTAGACTTGGAAGGTGTCTTAGACCCTTTTTCTGTTTCGGATCCTGGGTTCTCTGTCCATGGAACTTTTTCTTTTTGCGAAGATGTTTTAGTCTCCTTTGGATTTTTCTTTTTATTTGATTTATCTTGCACCTCTGATCCGAAACCTGGGGGAGTACTTTCTTGTGCTGGAGGAGGGATTGTTAATTCTCCCTGCAGTAACTTTGGAAAACCACTTCGCATGTGTCTCTGGAAGGTAAGAAAATTGGTCTGCAAGTCAGGTGATAATGTTTGAACCTTGTCTAATACCTCATCATAGGTTTTGGCTCCTTTGAACATGTCATTGCAAGGGGATTTTTCATGTTCGTACGCTTTCATGTTGCAGTGAGCAAGGTGATTCCCCACAATTTGATAAGGTTCATGTTTTCTGTGTTCGAGATATAGAAATTTAACCTCTTCTAGTGCAACAAATTCAACCTTGAAATGACCCAAGTTAAGTAGTGAAAACTTCCCAATCTGTACAGGGAAGACTGGCCAAAACTTCTTCCGAACTGTTTTCAGTTCTATCCCGATGCCGCCTATTATTATTTGATAGGCCACCTCCCTGCACACCTGTCTGTTAGGAAGGAACTTTGGAAGTATGTGAGGAGAAATCGAGCATCCGAAAACCCTAACATAGAAAAAACCCTCTTCAATAAACCAATCGAAAATTGCCTTGAGGTTTCCTATGATTGATTCTGAAATACGAGGGGGTGCACAACCATACAACATCTGGTGCACATGTATCACTACAAAATGACAAATTTGTAAAAGGAATTTTTAACATTTTCCTCCCACAACTTAGAGTGATAAACATGAATGGGTTTAGTACAAGTTGGGTTCCAGCTCCAGTTCATCAAGGGGAATGGAGTCATGAAATAGATAACATCCATAATATATGAAGACATGTAAAAATCTACGGGTCTACCTTTCGATTTTTCCATTTGGTACTTTGTAATCTCCTTAGCTAGATTATCTGATAAAATCTCGCTCCAATTGAAACTATAACCCTCGACTACTTCATGTAAAAGCGACACCCATGCTGTAGGGAAATGGGTAGGGATTTTCTTCCCGAAAAGTCTACATAGCATCATAGCTACATAAACCATGTACTCATTTAATGGAGCCCTGGCATAACTGCCATGGGTATCAACCCTAAATTTTGCTGGAATTCCCCACTAGTCTTTGATTATACCAGGATATGTTTGATCTGACTCTGTGCATTATTTTATTTGAAATTCACTTACGAATTCTGCATTATAAATGTATTTAGGATTTGGAGACATTTTATACATTACTTGGATATGCTCCAGTCTAAACGAGCCGATGATGACCCCTTGACAATTTAAAATACTCCTCGTTTGCACGTCGGTTTTATATAAAGTCCAGCTGATCATATCATTGTATGGCATGAGTCGTGGGCATGTGGCTATCTTGTGAAGCTCAGACTCTGCTATGTCCCAGAGTTTGTTCTCGGAATCATTGGGGAAATTCTTAATTTCATAGTCTAAGGTTTCAAAAATTTTCCTCCAGGATTTGATCCAATCAATAGTATGCATCGTAGTATCAGATATAACATCTCTCTCTGGATTTGAGCTTTCACCTGCTTCTTCACTTTTCTTAGGTGCCTTTTTGGGTGCCATGATGTTTTTTCTAGGACAAAAGCCTATTGCAGAGAAAAAATGCGTAAGTTTTGTTGAATGCAACTCGCTCCTGAGTCTAAAAAATAAGAATGAAATTCGAAATACCAAACCTTTATTAACCTTTAACTCGTCTTACAATGAGCGTACCGATACAGGCGATAAAAATTTAATGTTTTAATGAGGAAGATACGCTTGGAGATACGCAATTGTGTTAAAAATATCTCCCTTTGTTCGTTATAGATACTGTCGTCTATCGACGATTCAAAACTGGAGATTCGAAAGGAATGTTTTCAACAAGTCTCAAATAACAAAACGCAAAAAGTCATTTAAACATCATTAATCCTGTTTAAAATTAAGTTAATTAAGTTTAGGCTTTTAATACTTTCGTGATTTCACATTTCGGAGTTTCAAGTATCGTATCCCCAAGAGGTATGACACAAACAAACCTCGAATCGTGAAATCGCGATGGTATTAATTAAGGCGCTAACCACTTGTATTAATCTTTTAATTAATCGAGATCAGGGATAAGTTTTTACTTTACGGGAATTCGAGGATCGAGGGTTCGAGGGTCGAGATTTTGATATCATTTTGATGCAAGGAATCCCGAATCGCGACTGATTAATGATTTGTTAATTATTTTTAAGAATTTAATTAATTGTGATTAAAAAATACTTTGTGAAAAAACGCGTCGGGATTTTATAACACTTTTTATGGTTGTGATGATCGAAAAGGAGCAATTGAAAAGCTTAGGAAGCTATTAATTGTTTTTATTTTTAATTATTTCTTTCAAATTAAAGCCTTTTTGGGACTTCGGTACCGAGATTCCGGAGTTGTTAATTGAAAATCATACTTCGTGGATAGCCAAACCCCAAAACCCGAAAGTTTCGAAAGAATTTTGACTCCTTTTTAGAACTAGGGGCAGATCCATAACTAGAAAATAATGGAGTTTTAGGTTTAGAGAGGAAAAATTAAACTTCGTTTCAACATCGTGGAAAATATTTGTCATCACAATTATAACAAAGGTCTTTGAGTTGGCGTTCAACCATTTCGACCTTGGACAATTTTTGGATCTTTAGTGGAGTAGGAGGAGTGGGATTTACTGGTTTAGTGTGAGGAATAAAGGAGGGTTTCCTTTTTTGAGAAGATACAACTTGTTGTGTTTCCTTAGCTCTTTTAGTATCCTCCACCCAACTCTGAGGTCGAGCCATGAGGACATGGGCATGATCTCATCCTTGAGGCCACTGATAAAACATTCTCGGAAAAAAACATTAGACATGCCCTCTGTACGAAAAGCCAGTCGCTCAAAAGAAGATATAAAGTCTTCCACTGTGATAGATTGTTTCAACTTTGTCAAATGACCTAAATGGTTGGTGTCAGTGTCAAAGCATTCATAAATCTCTGCCACAAAGTGTGTCCAAGCAACATACCCTTGGCGGGTTGTTTTTCTCCATTGCCACCATTGCCAACATTCTTGATATAGATGGAGAACACCATACCGGAGTTTGGCCAACTCATTCGTAATTCCGTACAAAGAGAAATAATGTTCCATTTGAGTTACCTAGCCAGTGGGATCCGATCCATCAAATTTGGTCACATCCACGCGTAAAAGGCATAGGTCACGCTGAAAGTGATGGGGCTGAAAATTATGGGAATGAGAGGAAGTTTCACCTTCGGTATGCAAAGGTGAATCAGATAAGGGAGGACTTGTAGGGATATGCAACTTGGTGCAGATCATCGTAGTGACAGATTCCAGCTAGGTAGTAATGTCTTGTTTGAGTTCCTCGATTGAGGCGACGATGGAGGAATGCATGTTTTTATTGATGGTGGCAATATTGGCACTGAGTTGTCTCACTTCTTGTTGGGTCTCTATGAAATTAGAGTGCAAGGTATTGAATCGAGCTTCCAAGTCTTGGCTACGGGTATGGGCCATGATGACGAGGGAACCGAAAAGGGGCAGGTGGGGTCAAAACATTTGCTGAAAAATGATAGGTATGAATGTGATAAGGGCTAAGAGAGAAATTCAATGGAATAGGTCTCAAATAATGGTGCCATACTCTGATCTGATGAATACTGCAGTGATGAAATGCCCAAATGCTTAATCAAGAAGAAATGTGTAGTAATTTCGCAATTCGAATGTAGGAGACACACTTGCGCGGCAATAGATCTTGTTTGTTTTTTTTTGTTTCTGTCCCCAGAGGTTAGGTATTCAAAGGTTCTACAGACAAGGGTTTGCCTTGTGCTATAACTCTCTGATATATGTGCGGGGTCCAACAATAGTACTCAACCCAATATCTTAGGGCACCAACTAAGGAGGCTAGATCGTGCCCTTAGCAGTACTACCCGACTACCCAGGTACTAGAGAGTATCTTCCTGAGTGTTTTTCTCGATGACACTATAATAGTCAGGCGGCCGATCTATTTATATATGGAGGGCTTCAGGAAATCTAGCCCGATCCATATACAAGTGTTGTCTGATGCACTACCACTCGAAGGGGTACCAACGTGGGTTACAAGGGTGGCCAACATATGTGCGCTTAAGTACCACTTGTATTTCCTGCATGTATGAATCCCCGACCGTGGGTTTATGCGCGTAACGATAGATCTCTGTAGATTAAAGATGCCAGAATACGTCTCTACCCTGAAAAAAAATTAACCCACAATTTTCTGCTGAGGAACCTCGCTCTGATACCACTTGTAATATTCCAGATATAAAAAAGTATGCATAACATAAATAAATAGCTAGAAATGGCAAATGAACAACAATATAACCAAAACAACACCACAATAATACCAAAATGATACCAAAATAACACCAAAAAGAGAACTTTGATTACTGAGAGCAATGTTCACTTGCCTCTTCGAGTGGGAAACCTCCGGCAGAGCAGAGCTCTATTACAATAATATCCAAGACAAAAGTTCTCATACCCTCGACTCCTATTTATACTAAATATATCTATCAAAAGAACCATCTAGAGGAAGATCCTTCTAGAAGCGAAAGCTTCTATTAGGTCTTCTTACATTGGACTTATTCTTCCTTATTGCTAGGCCTTATTAATATTAACTTTATTACATCAGAATATATTATTCTACCTACGTCAGGGATTAGGTCCCTAACAACTTATTGGTATTTGATTGCGAGCTACATATTATATACATCTACAAAGTTTGGTACATATCACATGTGGTTTATAAGTTTATGGCATGATTTATTTTGGAAATATGAGCAACATGCTCGAGGTTTATTTCATTTTATAGAATGGCAAGTCCACATACTACAAGGGTTTTGGATTGAAGACATGGCATACATGTTAATGGAATATTGGTTGACAACATCGTCGAAGCTAGCAATGCATTGAAGGTGATAGGAAGTCAGTAATTACTCCATAGTCTGACACTCTATTACTTTGTATTCACCTTGGATTTTGATCATTTGTGTCGTTGGGGGTTGAAAGTACGAGTTCTGAGCTTTATTGGTGTAAACCCTTGCACCTAAGAGTTTTGGTAACGAACTGAGTCTTCAACCCTGGTTTAAAATGTGTCATTGTGAAAATGTATGAATATAAGTTTGTGTTACATGTTTTACAGTAAATTTGTCTTTAGGAATGGTTAATTTTGGCTCTAGTTTGATATTGATGTTTGCATGAATGTCTTCTCCTTCCCTTCTTTACTGTTTCTTGAAAAAGAAAATGAAGAAAATGTTCGCTTACAAAAGATTAGCAACAATTTTACTTGCCTCCTCCATACTTGCACTTTCCATAACATTTTGTGAAAGGAAGAAATTTTTGAGAACTCCTGTTTGCATGCACTTGAAGCTCGAAATTGAGTTTTCTTTATCTTTTTAAGTGCTCTAGTCAGTCCGAAAATTATTCATTTCCTTTTTTCGATTCCAGACATGGTTTTATATATTAGTTGGTTTGTATTCAAACCTTGTCCCGAAATACATTCATATGTTAGACATGGGTCAAACCCAAATGGTTTTTCTGCACTAGTGGCATCCACGGTTTCGACTTTGGTCTTGTTATCCCCTAGCCTAGGGATAACTAAGGAGATCACGTCTTGAGGCCCACGAGTCCTAGACATGGAGTACCGAGAGCCAGGCGAATTGAGCATGGCCACGAAGGGCCCCTCTTTTCTTCAGTGCAGTCCATGTATCACCAACAACAATATCCATCACACCAACTTGGTCCTAAAGTAGCAGTGAGTCTTTCTCCATGAGGTAATGAGTCTGGTAGCATGGTATGTATCACTCTAATTTTTGAATCACTTGAATATGTTGTATTGAATCCTTCTTCATTTCATGACGTTTTCTTGGAAATTATGCTCTTTTCCTCGTTCATACCTGGAAGGGTGACATTGTGCCCTAGTAAGTTGGTTTCCCTTTAGGATGGGTTGCTACTGGGTGGATCTATGAGAATTCATCGTTCATTCCCTCCATACTTACTAATTTCCATCTTTATTCCTTCCATCTCCCCTATCCTTATTTGGGCATTGGGATTGGCTACACTAGGAAGGGTTGTACCTTACCTTGTGGGAAGAAGGGGCTAAAGGCCCATAGGGTAAAAGTAGTTGGCAAGAGTTAAAAGATAATTCTGAAACCTTCGAGATGCTTCACCCAAGGATCATCAAGAAAGCAGTGAAAAGATTCTCAGTAAGAAAAGGGGACCCACAAGATAACATAAACACTCAAGGTACTAGTTGATGGATAGGAGGTATCATCACGATCTTAGCTAATATGACCATGGGCATGTAGCGGTATGACACTACCACCGGTATGACACTACCACCTATCTGATCACTAGGGTAGTGGCTCTTGGTGGCATAGCCAAGAGAAAGGGCTCCTCATCACGAGCCAACCTTCTCATTTCCGTGAAATGTTTGTGGATGGTGCTGTCACCTCTGGTCATCAAGCCAGGACAGTGGCCCTCAACTATTTCCTTAAAGCACAAGAGCAAAAGATAAAATAAAGATAAGAGTAAAAGGAAATGAATGGGATAGGAAACAATTTCATTCATGACAAGGTGCGACTCTCCCTCCATAAAGGAAACCACATGTAAGACTCTACATTTCCCTATTATCACGTGCACCCCATGCCCAAATATTCACCCCATGCCACCTCATACACGTACATGAATTGGACTAGACTCCACCTGGGAAACACCCAAAACTCAAGAGAGGCTATCCCAATAGGATACCCTGAGACCCCCTCTAAAACTAACTTGTCAAATTACATAACGTCTTTAAGAATTTGTTTTGGGTTAAGGGCGGTTTGATGCACATGTTAGGGTAATTTAGTTATTAGATGTGATTTACATGCTATAATCCTTGTGACATATGAACCACTGGAGGGCATACTTGTTGTTGCTGCAGGACCTTTCCCGATGGATAGGTATGTTGACGATTAAATTCACAACGAAGTTTGGCCTACAAAGTGTTGCTAAAGCCTACTATATTAAGAGATAAATAATACTAGTAGGTGGGACCCCGTCGTAGATTGGAGATCAAGTCTGATGTTTATTCGATGTTATGTTATTGTTCGACACTACTTTCATGGTTGACAATATCTTGTTTTATTGGATAATGGATCAGTCATATTATATAGGGCTCCCTTGCGGTTCCAAGATCAAGTAACATCAAATTTTTCATAGTTATCATTGTTGACTATTCTTGTGACACCTGCAACAGACACATGTTAGTAACGACGAAGGAAAAGGAACTAAAGAAGAAATTACCCTATGTTAGCATGCTATACTATATGCATTAAAAATATTGTCGCAAATCCGAGCTAACATATATTAGCCATACGAGTTGTCAAGATTGTATATAGCATGGTTGGTATGTGTTTCTACATGATAGAGGTGGTGATATGTGATACGCGTGGCGCTCTTGGAAATTAAAGGTTGTTGTTTTAAGGTGGATGATTGGTTTGATTAAGTAGCTGGTGCGTACTAAAGAATTGAATGGACTTGCAGTAGGTAAGTAATGTGCATTTACTACACATCGCCTTATCCCTACCGTTGGAAGTTGCTCTAGTCAATATATCTTCCAAACATTGATGTTGTGGTTATGCTCTGATTTCTCAGCAGCGAGGAACCGCTCGACCAACTTGCGTTTTAAGACATTTGATTATAAGTATGTTCTTTTTTTTAGACCTTCATGAGTCTACTTTGGTTATGAAATGGATATTGGCTCAAGTGTATCATCTGTTCTTTCCTTAAGTATTGTGACTGTGTAAATGGTATTTGTGATGAAACGTTGATGATTATTTTTGAAATGATGTTGAAGTCATAACATTACTGGTTATCCTGGGCGTTAGCAGTCACAAGAGATCTTTGTTATCCTTGGTGTTTTTTTTTCCTCATGCTTTCGCATTGTTGTATCCAGTTTGTGGGTTTTTATGGTGTTTAATGATTGAAGCGTTCATGTCACCACGCATTGTACATATGCGCAGTCGGTTGTTTTCACCACTAAAGTTCGCGAAGTGAGCTCCTGTTCTTACTCGGCCCTGTCTTCACCTCTCTATGGTAGTTGTTGATCAAAGGGAACGAGGGTTATACCCTGCATGAAAATAACACTACCACGCCAAGTTAAAGCCTCACCTCTTGTTATGGTCCCTGTCATGGAATGATTTCCTATCCACAAATGAAGCATAACCCTCTTTGGGGTGTACACCTTTGGCCTCAAAATTTTCACCATTACAAGAAGTCGGCTCTGTTCCTCCTGGGATATCTACCGAGCAAACCCATAACTGTCCAGTCTGGGGTTTCATAGGAATATTGTTGGGATTGTCAAGTGATATGGGTTATTGTGGATTGAATGTATGGTCGACCACTTTGGATATAGACTCGCCCAATTGGGTGTATGAAAGTCGTATTGGTTTGGCATTCGGTTACTGCCTCTGTGTTAATGATGATATTGGACGATTAGCTGGCATTGGTTACAAGGGCTTGATGTTGCTCACGCATATCGCGTGTGTGCCTGGTGTTTTCACAAATGAATTAATGGGCATGGTAATTGTGTTTTTCTTTGGGACCAAATGACTATCGAGCTGGATTACTGTAGAGATTTTTCCACTGCATCTTTATATTGGTTCGACTGTGTAAACCTGGGTTTGCACAACATAGTTGATTACAGTGTGATTAGATCACAACGATATTGTATTTAATCAATGGCTCGACGTGATGGATGAGTTATTGCAATGGCTACGTATTTTTTTTTTTGTTGAATGGAGATGTTGCCTCATTGTTTTTGTTGGCTACGCACTGTGTATAGCATAGATGGCTTGGATGCTCACACTCAGAGTCACCCACAGAGTCTTGAACACGATTGGTTGCAACCCGATCATTTGTTGATACAGGCTTGCGTTTAGTACCTCGTCGGTTGGCTGGGTGGCCTAGATTTTCTTTAGTCTCATTCGATTGGGCTTGCACAGTGATGGATTTGCACTTGTATGATTAAATTATTCGACGCATATCTTGTGGAGGTTGGTGGCTATTGTCTGTTTAATTGTCAATTCGGGTTTTGGAAATTTGATCTGTTTTTTGGGTGTCTGTCCTTATTTATTTAACGAAGGTCATTGCATTCAAATGACAGACCTGATGGCGATGATACTATCACTTCATTGTTATTTTTGGAAATATGAATTGGGGTATATTTGTTGATTATAGGCCGTGCTTGATTTTGGATGGTTATAGATTGGAAATGGGTACTGTTCGGAAATTGTTATGAAATGCAAAGAAAAGTAAATGAAAGGAACATAACCCCTTACAAATTGGTGGAATACATACTGTATTGTGGTGACACTATGTTGGGTATTTGATTATGAACAAAGATCTAGTTAAATGCGCATAAATTGTTATTCAGTCAAAATGAATGATGGTTGATGCACCTTTTTCGTAGAATGTTTTATGGACCACTCAATTAATTTCGTGAACAATAATCGTTTTTTTTTCCCTTTCCAAGATTTTCATTTTCTGCAAATTACAAACCCCCTCATCTTCCCATTTCATTTTTCCACTCCCTGTTCTGAGATTAATTACAATAAAGAGAATGTTGGTGTTAACGAAGTTGAAATTGACAATGACTGGTGTGGATTACAGTGATGTTTTATTGGTTTGTTTTTCATTTGTTTGTTGTTATCATTGAGCAGTGACCATGTTTTTTTCCCCCTCACTATATCATATTTTCGTTCAATACAACCCCCTCACATACCATAACCCTTTTTCACCCCCTATTCAGTGATAAACGGTAAAACAATTTGTATGGATTGGATTGCATGCCTCTGATATATTACTGAGCCAAAATCCACTTCATATTTTAAAAGAGTTGTCATGTATGGTTAATTAAAATAATGTTACTAACCAATCATGCATGCAGGAGTGAGATATTACGCTTCTATCAAAGAGAAGGACTAAAAAATGGTTGCATCACAGACATGGAAATATAGCTTTTGAGTTGTTATTTTATCTGTGGATTTATGAAAATTGACTTCAGGGATCTTTAGACAACATGTTTTGTTTTGGATATATGAGTATTATATTTGAAATAGTTTCAATTTTATGAGCTAAAATTGCCAAAAGTAAATATGTTGACGGGAGACACAATGAGGTGTGTTTTGCTTAACTAGTGGTTATGTTATGATTGTTATGATTTTTATGAACTAAAAGGAGTCACAATGAGTCTCACCTACTAGTTATTATTTAATTATGACCCTTATTATGATTATGACTTTCCCCCCTAACTAAAGTTAGTTGAGTCTTTAATTAACTTAACTAATGAGTTGGTTCAACTACTTCAACCAATTCTAATTTGTTAAAATCAGAAGGAAAGGGAGGAACTAGGATAGAATTAGAAGCATGCTAAGGTTTTCTCTTTGAGTTTATGTTGAGATAGTTCAGTTTTCATTTATTCGTATATTCATCACAACCTAATTCTCTTTTGTGATAGTAGGGTCTTATTGTAGACAACAATATTCAGGGCTGAGTCAAATCATTTAGACACTTTTTTTTCAGAGGTGTTGATCTATCTTTGATAGCCTGTGTAGACTTGTCTGTTTGTGAATTAATTTTCATGACTGGTAAAGGATATTGTGTAGAGTCAAGTGGGCAGAAATCTGTGGCAAGTTGATCCAACTTTTAGAGTTCAGTTTTGGTTTTATGTCATAGATCCTTTTGTATGTTTCATCAGGGATGTCTAAGTTTGACTTTGGTCCAAGATTTTTGTATGAGATTTTGTAAAGAAAATGACTCTTTGGTGAATTGGAATGAAATAAAAGATTGTTTTATGTCTCACCTATATTAAAATCTCTTGGCGTATTTACTTCTGTTCTTACATTTATTTCAACAACTGTTATATTCATAAAATTACAAAAAAATTGAATCTCCAGCATGTTTTTTGTTGATGAAAGACTAGCCTAAGCACTTGTAATTAATACTTGTGAGTTAGGATGTTATTTTTGTTGGCTATAAACATAGGGTGATATTCTCGTCTACTTTTCTTTAGCCAAGTAAAGTCTGAAAATGCTTGAGTAAGATCAGTCCATATCTTTTCCTCAACAAGGTACACATGAGGGAATGATTAGATCGAACATTCATGGGGGCTCAAATCCCACATATGGATCCCGAAACCCCAGCCGGGGGTAAGAAGAGGTTGAAGATTTGCATTAGATGAAGGAAATACATTTCCTTTGGAGACACTCTAGCAGGACTAGATGGATGAGTTCCATGCCTCTTCACTTGGACGATGGTCTTGGAAGGCCTAGAGACCACCCACCTAGCCCATGACGTCATCATTTGGGGGATGGGGTTTCATGGAGGTGATGTTCTGGTGAAAGAAGGATGCTTGGCACAATGTTTGCCAGTTGATGGTGTGATTAGGCCTTGGAGGGGCCAACGTTCCATTTTTCAGGGCTGGATGGCCCCCATTGGAGCTCAACGTCACCCTAGAAAGGGCATGACATCACCCTACTAGTGTTTAATCATGTAATTTTGTTTAATTTTGTAAATTAGGGCATATTGATCAGGTCGGCCTTGTAATTATGAACTGAAATTAATTAAAGGTCAAATTGTGTATAAATAAACATAAAGTGACATTCATTTTGATCATAACTTGTCATTGGAGAACAAGAGGTATGAAATTTGCACCCTATTGGGGTTATTGGCTGAAATAGTGAGGCACTACTCTTGTTTAAGGCTTATCTTTGCAACTTGGATCAATTTTTGAAGTTTTATGGTGATCTTGCATGGTATATTCATGATTATTCTTGGTGCAAGTAAGTAGAATCTGCATTTTGTCATCTATTGAATGGTTTTATTTGCTCATACAAGATTATGAAATTGCATGGTGTATTTAATGTTTGAAGTAAGAAACTTAAGTTACTACTTTCTTACTTTTTATTTGCCAAGCTTTCACTAAATTGATCTAGTAACTAGCAGAACCCTAGAGCCCTAAAGTGTTAGCACTCTATAGGTTTGCATTTGGTTATTGTTGCATAAGTTTTACTCCATAAAAAGGTTAAAGAGAGAAAGGCTCTAGGGCGTAGAAGTGCCTACACCTTAGCACTTTGTTTCTTGAGGTCAAAATATAGGAGGACTTAAGTTGCTACTCCTCCTAGGCTTTTTCCCTCTTAGACTTTTGTGTATTATCATCTATTAGCAGCCTTAGAAGAAGCCACCAACTTTGACCCCATCACCCTAGAAGGCACTAGTTTCTTACCTCAACCCTTTGACAAGGATTCAAACCTCTTCTTCTACTTGATACCTTACTAAACTAACCTAATCCACTAGCCTTTCCTAGATTACTAACTCCTAAAGCTTGCTGCTACTACATCAATTATTTTTCAGCCCTAACAAGCACACTAACTAAGCTAACCTACCCAAAAATTTGCACTAACCTAGGCGTTCTCACCCTAGGGTCTAGTCTTCCCTTTGCTACCTTTCTAAAGTGAAAATTATGAAGTTGTTATCGTTGTCACAACTGCTGTTAGAGCCACTGTTGCAACCCCTAACAACACTAAAATCATCCATAAAACCATTGAGCATTTGTACTAAGAAAACTATAATCATTGGATATTGAAGTAGTTGTCTTATTGCTTTATTATAGTACTTTTCTGAAGTGGTTTCTATTGCTGTGATCATCATTAATTAATGTTGTCATAAATGTTTGGAAAACCATTTATTGACTTGTATTAATCTTGAAATCGTGAGTAACAAAGTACTATCAAGTTTTAATATCTTTTCTTGTCATCATAACTTGCAATTTTTAGGATACATTGCCGCTACTATAATCTCATCTTTATTGTATATAACTTGTTCTAGCAGCACATAATTGTCTAAGAAGTCATTGATTAAAATTGTTGATATCATTGTTACTACTAACGCTTGATGTTTCATTGGTAAAGGGAAGGTACAAACCCACTTTCACTTTTCCTTGCCCCTTTAAACTTTACCCAAGTGACTTCTTCCATTGAGTGACCTAGAGATAGGGGTGGGTTTTCACCGTGTCTTTTTGCCTTTCATCAACCAACTAGGGCCTTAGACGTCTCCCTTGGAGTGAGGTATTCCTCCTCCTAAAGAGAAAGAGGTACCCTATTGGGGTGAAAGTGATAGGGCTACCTCAGTGTTGCGTCAATCTAAGCCTACTCTCCTTTAGGCTTTGGGAAAGTATAGATTGTGCGATAACATTTTTGGAGCCATTGTTGGGGACATCGAGTCAATATTCCTCGTACGACACTTTTTCGGTAAGCCTTTTTCCCAAAGACTTTATTTCACAAATATTACCCAACGAATCCACTGAGGGTGATTCCCTCATCCCTTTGGTGATATTAAAAAATATTATCTGGCGACTCCACAAAGTTCAGGGAGATATACCAATCCTACAAAAGAAATCCTCCCTGCAACTCTCATGTAGTAAAATAATTGTTTGGAGGTAATCTTTGCTTAAACATAATGTCTAATGCTCAAACTCAGACCCATAATCCAAATCAGGTTAATAACCAAAAGCAATGGTGATTCAAACTTTTTAAACTGTTAGACATGACATGCATTCCAGGATACCCTTGAAAATGCCCCCTAGGTATGAAAAATGGTTGCCTAATTTCACTGGTAATGATGTAGTCAACGTTGAGGACCATATGAGCAATTTTTGGGCCTTTTCCCAACTTCATCCCATCAGTGATGACGTTGAAGACTTGGCAATGAAGTTGTTTTTTGCTATTGTCTATGATAGTGCTATAAGATGGTATAATGGTCTCCTTGATGCTAGTATTACATCTATGGATAAATTAGAGGAAGAATTCCTCAAAATATGGAGTGTCAAGGAAGACCCCAAAATGTGACTAACGAGGCTTAACAACATCATAAAGGTTGATAATGAAATTGTTAGGAAATTTCATGATAAATTTGAAAGGCTAGTAGAATAGATCCCAACAAGCCACCACCCTTCAAACAACTTTCATCTCTTTCTTTACACCAAGGAGTTTACAGGACAAATGGGTTTCCTTATCTGAGACAAGGCTCCTAAAACAATCCAGGAAGCCCATGATATGGGTATGAATATTGAAAATAACCTATCATCATCCAAAGTAGAACCTTTCTCCACCCCAAGGTTCAAGATGGATGCTAAACCCAAAGTAGTTCACAATGTTGAGGCTGCCTCAAATATTGGCGCTAGATTGACAAAGCGACAATTTACTGTAGATGGCATGGTAAAAACCCAAGATTTAATGATGAATAGGATTGTCAACCTAGAAAGATCCCAACAACAAGCTCCTATACCTCCTTATAAGGGGCAATTCTAAAGGGGCAGTCAAGGTTTCAATCCCAAGAATGATCAAGAGGTCCTTAATACCTTAGCCACCACAAACATGGTAGAGGAGAACCCATGTTGTTTTCAATGCAGAGAATCACATTGGGAGCATGAATTCCCTTTGAATAATGGTGAACATGATCAAGTCAACGTTATCAACCATACCATTGAAGAGCCACAATATTGCCTTAATATCACACCTAAAGAACATGAAGAAGGCATAAAAGAAGCTACCAGGAAAGCTAGGATGGAGGTAATCAATATCCTTGATCAAGAGTCAAGAGAGAAGTTGAAAAAACAAGAATTCCAAGTGTAGAGTAGGCAAAAGCGAATGAACCAACCTCTCTCTACTAGACCAACAACTTCACAACCAAAATCTCCACCTATGAACATACTCCTTCCTAAGACCTCTTCTAAGGCTAACGAGGTTGAATTAAATTTTGACTTGGAAGGTGCATTGGCCAAAATGCATGTAACCATCACGTTGAAGGAAATTATCAAGGTTCCATCCATGAAAGAAAGGTTTGAAAAGTTTTTCAATGTGTTGGATGAACCGATAGACCCTCCTATTATGTTAAATGCATATCATTTCAGGGTTCAATATGATGGACACCCACCTTTGTTTATGTCATTGCTAGTAAATAACAAATGTCTCAACAACTGTATGCTTGACTCATGAGCATGTGCCAACATGATGCCTTTGAAATTTATGGAGCAACTAGACCTAAAGGCTACACGACCTTATAGAAATGTGTGTGGTTTTGAATCCAGGGCCATACCTACTCATGGGGTAGTTGAGAACGTTGAAGTACACTTGGGTAAATATCCTAAGAGAGTGATCCATATGGATGTTTTGGTGGTATATGTCCCTGATGTATGGGGCATGCTTTTGTCCGGGAAGTTCGCTGCAATGTTGGGTGGCACATTAGAGATGGATTTAACTTATATCAACGTGCCTATGAAAGATGGGATGATTACACGCCTTCCAAATATACCAATGACCAAAGCTCATGTACAAGAGATTGACAATGATACTAAGATCAATGAAACACATGAACCAATTAAGGAAATCCTTCCTACGTTTTCTCCAGAGGATTTTCCTTTCACCACAGAGGAGGATTTTGACGAGATGCAATGGCCAAAGAAACAAGAGTATCAACAACCCTTAGATAAATATAAGGACAAATAAGTTGGCTTTGTCAAATTACTAAAGAAAGGGGATACTGATATATTGATTAAGCTAAGCCAACAAAAAGTCCTTACAGTTGAATCCCACTCTCCTCCCTCAAGACAATACACAAGGGTGATACAGGGAACAACAAAGTTTGAAGAAAAATAATATCAAGAGGGAGACACAGTATGGATGTGGGACACTA
This sequence comes from Picea mariana, assembly GCA_032191745.1. Lineage (NCBI taxonomy): Eukaryota > Viridiplantae > Streptophyta > Pinopsida > Pinales > Pinaceae > Picea > Picea mariana. The sequence continues at coordinate 29,915 of JASDQU010240412.1, read as the reverse complement.
AAAAGGGTGAGCCTAACAATGTTAAAGGGAATGCACACTTTCGGTTTTGACCCTTCAGAATCAAAATGAAGTCAGTCAACAATGCCTACTATTTATCTACGCTTGAAGGGAGGAAATTTCCATTACCAGTTAGTGGATGCCTCCTCAAACCCCATCATGCGCCAGAGACTTGACTTCACAGGTAAGTACAGGTAAGTTAGAATAGGTAGGCATTTTTCATCCATTGTATATACCATTGCATATCATGTTAGCATAGTTGTAGTTGCATTTTCATATTGTATTGATTCATTATGTATATGTGTATGCTCATAATCACATGTTAGACTAGATATGTTTTTATCATATATGGACGAAGGGGTGATATCACCACCCTAGGGATTACTGATATATTTTGTTGAGATTTAGCAGACATAGGTCATACCAAAGATGTTGAGGTTCTTATGCACTCTACGGTGAGCACATGTCCTCGAGTTGGAGCCAGATGTTATTCCATAGCCTAGGGATAACTAAGGAGATCATGTCTCGAGGCCCATAGGTCCTAGACATGGAGTATCGAGAGCCAGGCAACTTGAGCATGGCCCCAGAGGGCCCCTCTTTTCTTCAGTGCAGTCCACGTATCACTAGCAACAATATCCATCACACCAGCCTGGTCCTGAAGTAGCAATGAGCCTTTCTCCATGAGGTAATGAGTCTGATATCATGGTATGTATCACTCTGATTTTTGAATCACTTGAATATGTTGTATTGAATCCTTCTTCATTTCATGACGTTTGCTTGGAAATTATGCTCTTTTCCTGGTTCATACCTGGAAGGGTGACATGGTGCTCTAGTAAGTTGATTTCCCTTTAGGATGGGTTGCTACTGGGTAGATTTGTGAAAATTCATCGTCCATTCCCTCCATACTTACCACTTTCCATCTTTATTCCTTACATCTCCCCTATCCTTGTTTGGGCATTGGGATTGGCTACACTAGGAAGGGTTGTACCTTACCTCATGGGAAGAAGGGGCTAAAGGCCATGAGGGTAAAAGTAGATGGCAAGAATTAAAATCCAATTCTAAAACCTTTGAGATGCTTTGCCCAGGGATCCCCGAGAAAGAAGTGAAAAGCTTCTCAGTAAGAAAAGGGGACCCACAAGATAACATAAACACTCAAGGTACTAGTTGATGGATATGAGGTCTCATCACGAGTCAACCTATTATGACAATGGGTATGTAGCGGTATGACACTACCACCTATCCAGTCACCATACCACGATAGTGGCTCTTGGTGGCATAGCTAAGAGAAAGGGGGTCTCATGATGAGCCAACCTTCTCATTTCCGTGAAATATTTGTGGATGATGCTGTCACCTCTGGTCATCAAGCCAACACAGTGGCCCTCAACTATTTCCTTTAAGCACAAGAGAAAAAGATCAAATAAATCTAAGAGTAAAAGGAAATGAATGGGCTAGGAAACAATTTCATTCATGACAAGGTGCAACTCGCCCTCCATAAAGGCACCCACATGTAAGACTCTACATTTTCTTGTTATCACATGCATCCCATGCCCAAATATTTACCCCATGCCACCTCATACACTTACATGACTTGGACTAGACTCCACCTGGGAAACACCCCAAATTTAAGAGAGGTTATCCCAATAGGACACCTTGAGACCCTCTCCAAAACTAACTTTTCAAATTGCATAACGTCTTTGAGCATTTGTTTTGGGTTAAGGGGCGTTTGATGCACATGTTCGAGTAATTTAATTATTAGATGTGATTTACATGCTATGATCCTTGTGACTTATGGACCCCTGGAGGGCGTACTTGTTGTTGTTGTAGGAACTTTCCTGGTGGATAGGTACACATGAGGGAATGATTAGACTAGACCTTCATGGGGGCTCAAATCCCACAGAAGGATGTTGAAACCTCAGCCAGGGGTAAGAAGAGATTGAATATTTGCATTGCATTAAGGAAGGACATTGCCTTTAGAGGCACTCTAATAGGCTTATATGGACGAGTTACACCCCTCTTCACTTAGACAATGGTCTTAGAAGGCCTAGATACCACCCACCTAGCCCATGACGTCATCATTTGGGGCCTAGGGTTTCATGGAGGCAATGTTCTGGTGAAAGAAGGATGCTTGGAACAACGTTTGGCAGTTGATGGTGTGATCAGGCCTTGGAGGAGCGAACATTCCATTTTTTAGGGCTGGATGTCCCCCATTGTAGCTCAACGTCACCTTAGAAAGGGCATGATGCCACTCTACTAGGGTTTAATCATGTAATTTTGTTTAATTTTGTAAATTAGGTCATATTGATCAGGTCGACGTTATAATTATGAACTAAAATGAAATAAAGGACAATTGGTGTATAAATAAACATAAAGTGACATTCATTTTGATCATAAATTGTCATTGGAGAACAAGAGGTATGACATTTGCGCCCTATTGGGGTTATTGGCTGAAATAGTGAGGCAATACTCTTGTTTAAGGCTTATCTTTGCAACTTGGATCAATTTTTGAAGTTTTATGGTGATCTTGCATAATATATTCATGATTATTCTTGGTGTAAATAAGTACAATCTGCATTTTGTCATCTATTGAATGGTTTTATTTGCTTATAGAAGATTATGAAATTGCATGGTGTATTTAATGCTTGAAGTAAGAAACTTAAGTTGCTACTTTCTTACTTTTTATTTTCAAAGATTTCACTAAATTGATCTAGTAACTAGTGGAACCCTAGAGCCCTAAAGTGTTAGCTCTCTAGAGGTTTTGCATTTGGTTATTGTTGCATAAGTTTTACTCCATAAAAGGCTAAGGAGATCAAGAGGCTAGGGCCTAGAAGTGCCTACACCCCAACACTTTGTTTCTTGAGGTCAAAATCTAGAAGGACTTAAGTTTCTACCCCTCCTAGGATTTTTCCCTCTTAGACTTTTGTGTATTATCATCAATTAGCAACCTTAGAAGAAGCCGCCAACTTTGACCCCATAACCCTAGAAGGAACTAGTTTCTTACCTCAACTCTTTGACAAAGCTTCAAACCTCTTCTTCTACTTGATACATTACTAAACTAACCTAATCCACTATCCTTTCCTAGATTACTAAATCCTAAAGCTTTCTGCTTCTACATCAATTATTTTGCAGCCCTAACAAGCACACTAACTAAGCTAACCTACCCAAAACTTTGCACTAACCTAGGCGTCATCACCCTAAGGTCTAGTCTTCCCTTTGCTACCGTTCTAAAGTGAAAATTCTGAAGTTGTTACTGCTGTCATAGCTTCTGTTACAACCACTATTGCAGCCCCTAACAACCCTAAAATTATCCATAAAACCATTGAGCATTTGTACTAAGCAAACTATAATAATTTGATATTGAAGTAGTTGTCTTATTGCTTTATTATAGTACTTTTCTGAAGTGGTTTCTATTGCTGTCATCATCATTAATTAATGTTGTCATAAATGTTTGGAAAACCATTTATTGACTTGTATTAATCTTGAAATCATGAGTGACAAAGTACTATCAATTTTTCAAGACCTTTAATATATTTTCTTGTCATCATAACTTGCAATTTTCAAGATACATTGCCGCTACTATAATCTCATCTTTATTGTATATAACTTGTTCTAGGAGCACATAATTTGTCTAAGAAGTCATTGATTAAAATCGTTGATATCATTGTTACTACAAACGTTTGATGTTTCATTGGTAAAGGGAAGGTACAAACCCACTTTCACTTTCCCTTCTACCTTTAAACTTTACTCAAGTGACTTCTTCCATTGAGTGTCCTAGAGAGAGGGGTGGGTTTTCACCGTGTCTTTCTGCCTTTAATCAACCAAATAGGTCCTAGGACGTCTCCCTTGGAGTGAGGTTTTCCTCCTCATAAAGAGAAAGAGGTACCCTATTGGGGTGACACTGATAGGGCCACCTCCATGTTACGTCAATCTAAGCCTACTTGCCTTTAGGATTTGGGCAAGTATATATTGTGCGATAACAAGTCTATAAAACAATTTTCATTTTCACTGTTGAAAGGAGAATCCATAATTGAGCCATTTAATATGAACATTCACACGTTCTTGGGTTTCACCCATTTTATTGTTCAGATATAAATTTAAGGGTTTGAATTTTTCGTTGTGGGTTATGATCGTCTCAAGGACTAGATTCAATGATTAATTTAGGAAAATGAAGTTCGCGTTCAATCAATTGTTCTTTCCTTTTGAAAAAAAAATGTTTGGCTTTTCTCCTGGAATTATTTCTATGAAAGAAGTAATGGGTTTTGAATCCTAATTTTGGAATAAACCTCACAAGCCCAAAATTGGGTCACAAAGATTATATACAGTCTCATGTTTTTTGTTTGAACCAAAATTTTTGGATTGACTATAGATTGAAGGTTTCTTATGCAAATGATAAACCATTCTTTTCGTTTGGAATTCAGATGCAATAAAAATAAGAACCGAGACACCTCCGTTTGAAATAAGTATAAATAAAAGGATATAAGTCGTAACCATGGAAACGGTCCTGAGCGCAACTCTTCTTCTTTCAACCTTTGTTTTTCGACCCATTATAATTTGTGGAATTACTTGTTTCGTTTCGATTGTTGGGTGGTAACATTGATTGGTTGAAAATATTAACATAGAGTTCAAAATTGAAGTTTTATAAAAGGTTATGGTTTACAAATTCTTAATGTGTTGAATTCAGGGTGTAAGTCTATAGTTCGGTTTGTCTATAACTTCAGCTCGAAACGAAAATGATATGGATTTATGAAATAAGATATGCTCGTTTTTGAAAGACATGAGTATGAATGAGTTTATACATTTTGGTTTGAAATGATATATTACTCACATGAAAGAGAAATGTTGAAAGACATATAGTTGTTACATAGACCCATTATTTTCACTTTACATAACATTATTTCCAAAATCCCATACATTTAAAATCCATGTTCCATTCTTATCCTGTTTATGTAATTAAGATAACATGAATATGAAAATAATACAATGTGGATGTATAATCAAACATTTTCAAAGCAAGATTCTGTTACAGGAATTATGAATAATATGACTTGGATACTTTTATGGAATGGTTGTTCTGGTTTGATTGAGTCCAAAAACAATAGAGACACTTTTGGTTGATGATTTGGTGAAATTGAAGTTCATTAGAAGGAAGTCATAGATTTTTTATATAGATCTAGTTTCCCTCATTAGGTTCACTTTCCATAAGTTATTTCCCAAAGTCCCTATCATTAATTTCCTTTTTCCATTTCAATCCCATTCATATAATAAAAAACATGCATAGGAAAAGATATAGTTTGATGTGTTCAACGTGGTAAACGAACATATCTAAAAGATAAGAAATGATTTGTAAATTATTCTTGTTGATTGGTAGACACTTGTAGACATATTTTGAAGTTATAGATGGACACACTTCTTTTTGGAAAGTAATGATCAACATATATGGATTGCAAACTTGCATGTTGTTAATTAGATGTGGTTAATGGATGATGTATTTATGTCCCTATTTCACTTTATTCCTTTTCACATTGTATTTGTGTTGTATGGTTGTGTCATGTCAGAGCCAGTTTAATCATTTAGGAAAATTGTATTAGATGTCTTATCTTACTGTTGTTTTATACTTGTGCCAATTGGATTATCATGGTTATAGATGAGCTTCTTCAACAATGGTAGCAGTAGAGGAGGAAATAGAGGAAGAAAAGGCCGAGGGTCTAATAGCTTTTAGCAACTTGGGGGGCATAAAAAACTAAGGTTCTCTATTCATTTTGATGTTGATTCTGATGAGTTTCAACAATTGGTCCAAACAAGACAGTTGAACCTTAGTGGCCATCAAGCCTTTCCACAACCTAAAGCAGCCCCAACTGCTATCTTGCAACCTTACCCTGGTATTGTGAACATCCCTGAGTCTCCTATGCAACCTAATATTGATGGATGGGAAAATTTACTTGCCAATCCTTCTTCCGGTGCCAATCAATGGCCTATGCCTCCCCCTCCTCTAATTAATACTACTATTGCTAGTGCATCTTTTCCTTTGCCTCTAGTTCAACCAATATTATATATTCACACAACTGCTTCACATGAGTCTATGCCTCTTACTCCTCCAAAGGATCACAAAATCACACCACATGGCTCTCAAATTGATAAAGGTAAACAACCCATTACTTCAACCAACATGGCCAAATCCTCTTCATCTGCTCACTCAAAGATAAAATAAAAAATTAGCGGAAAAATATGTTTACATGAAGTGCATCTTGAAATTTCCCAGCTGGAAGAAAATAAGTTCCAATATGAGGAATTTATTAAGGAAATAGATGAGTTTTTCATGAAAAAGTTTCCTGGATTATTTTAATTATGCTTGGACCAATTTTGACTATGAAACTATTTGAGGACAAATGGCAGAACCATGATATTTTATTTTGAAACTTTTAAATATCATGTTATTTTTATGGGAGACAAGTGTTTTATGCCATGATGTTTGAGATGCATGTTTTTGATATCTTATATGATGTCGATATATTTTATATTTGATTGATTATACGATGCAACAACAAGGAAAAACTATTTTGATTATTGAGATAAATTGTGCATAGAGAGGGGGACCCCATTTATTTAGTTATTATTTATTTATTAAATATCCTTATCATAAAATATTGGTCCTATTTATTAACTAAAGTTATTTAACTTTTGTAACTAAAAGTAGTTCAACTACTTGATGAACTACCTTTTCAAGAATACAAGGAGGAATCAAAGGACAAAGAAGGCATGAGGAATTAGAGAGAAACACTTATGATAAAGTTTTCTCTTGTTTCATATTGAGATTTCTGAATTTCATTCTTCATTTTTTTGAGTTTATTAAAAGGGATAAATCCTCTTGTTGATAGTAGGATCTTTCTAAAGGTGGCAAATAAGAAATGATTAAGAAGCATTGATATTCAACATGCTTCATAAGGCATTCATTTATCTTGGTAGTCTGTGTAGTTTTATTAGAACACTTGAATTAATTTCCAGTTCTGATTAAGATTATTTTGCATATTCAAGAGTTGGTGGACTTGTGACTTGGTTGATTTAGTGTATTCAGTCTTGGTCATTTTCTTTCAGACACCAATTGTCTTTGTATGATGTTTTAATTCCATCTTAGACTTCTAAGTCTGATCTTTGTCCTCACCCTTGCATGGGTTTGAAAAGAGGCATTCTGGTTGTAACTCAGAAAGAATTTTATAAATAAAATATGGTTATTCTCAATTGAGACTTGCATTTCATATTTCAGATTGTTGCATTCTTTATTTCATTCATTTTAAGCTTTTACAAACATTTATATGTAAACATTTTTCATTTTTTAGCAAAAACACATAACTTTATAATAACATCAGGTCCAAGACCATATTTCTTGAGGGATGATTGATATTTTTTCATAGGCTATAAACCTAGGGTAACATTCCCACCTATCTTACCTTAGCCTAGTAAGATTAAAAAATGATTGAGTGAGGACTTTCCATTTCTCACTTCAACATTTATTTGGAGACCATACTAGGGAGTAATATATTTACTCTCTAGTTTTACTCTTTGTATATTCTAATTTATTGTATTTTAAATGACTTTGCATACTCAACAAAAACCTGCTTTAATATTTCCTTATCAAAGAAGCATTGCTTCTTGTATTTTTGATTGATTCTTGAAACTACCTATTCTCGGGAAGAGCTTGAGCTTTCTTGGGAAGACATAGCTAGAGATATTGAAATTCAAGACCAAAGAGAATCCCTTCAGAGGCAATCTCAAAACAAACCTCCTTAATGACTAATTGTTTGATGTCCACTAATACTCGTCTTTCTAGATGTTTAAGAGGTCAATCACCTTAATTTGATCCTCTCCTAGAAATAGGAAGGAAAAAAGGAAATTGTTGAAAATCTTCAATCTAAACTTAAAATATGTTTTTCAGATTCTTCTTCGAAAAAAAAACCAAGTATTTTTGTCTCCTTCCCTCTTTGGCAGCATACAGTAACTTCATCCAACGATGGTTTTGGTAGTTCTAGTGGTTCTACATCATCACAAGCTTCAACATCTTCCTTGAAAGGTAGTATGTACAACCATTACAATCCTGTTGTTTACACTACAAATCCAACCAAAGTAATGAAACAATTTGGTTTATTCAAATTTGAAGAAGATCTAGATGCTACTTTGTGGCATGTGTCTTCTCCACTTAATTTAGCTCCAAGCACTGCTCTGTTACCTAAATTCAAAGACCATTTGCCCAAATTTTCTAGAAATGGCACTATATCGGTTATAGAATATCTCATTGGCTTTTCTAATGCTTGTCATAATATTGGGGCAAATAATGAAAATTTTTGTATGAATATTTTTGTCAATTCATTAGAGGGAAAAGTTGTAGCTAATTTTTTTAAATTACCACCAAAATTTTTCTCTACTTGGGATGAATTGTCTTATTGGTTCAAATATACATATGGACAACCCCAAAGTCCAACAGATAAGATTAAAGATTACAATAATCTTGTTTATAACAAGGGTGAAACCATCAAATATTTCAATCTACGTTTCACTAAATTGTACAATCAAATCCCATATATAATTAGACCTCATAATCGGGTTGCTTTGATACATTATTATAATACCTTACATGCGCCTTACACATATAGGATTGGATAAAAGAATGTTGATAATTTAGGATCTTCTTACAAACCTGCTTGGAATTTGAAGAACAATTGGCTAGGATAGGTCTTCCAAGTGAAGACAATGTCAAGATGAATGACATGTCAACTATCTTAGAGTTGGTACAAGATATGAGAAATCAAATGATTTCTTTTGAGAGAAAATGGGTGATTTCTACGTCAACCCCAAATGAAACTTCTGCACAAGTTTCTTTTAGGAATCATCCAAATAATTTTCAATCTAATATTCAACCAAAGGTTATTCTTTCAAGGATTTGGTGCATTTTTTGTGATGATAACCATGACGAGAGTATCTATGAGGTAAAAAAGAGAGCACACGAGAGAATCTTTGGCAAAAACGTCGATACAACCATTGTTTCCTTATATTGGGATCCTGAAGAGGATGTTATGATGGTGGATACAAGGAATAAATCATATGCAAACAAAGGGAAGGGTGGTACTCCCAAGACTACTTTCCCCCCAAGTTCATCCTCTCAACAAACAAACCCTCATGTTAATAAGGGTACCCAATGTCAACAGGTTTCTACCTCTTCTCCTTCTTCTAAATACAATATTCTCAAACATCTAGCTATAATTAAAGCAGATACATCACTACTGGATATGGTCTCTGTCCCAGAGAAACACAGGCATCTGAAAGAATTTATGGAAGGTAAAACTTCTACCATAGCTAGTTTATTTGAAGAGTCAAATGAAGAAGAATTGTATATAAATAAAGTATTTGTATATAACCCTAGGATTTATGTAAAAAATCCTCCCTTCTACGTATCGATAAAAATATTGGATAAAATTGCTCATTGTTGTTTTATCCATGGTGGGTCAGGTCCAAATTTTATGTCAAATATTATCATGGAAGAATTGGGTATTTCATGTACCAATGAAAATTCAAAGAGAATGTTGTCTTATAACAATCAAGAAACAAGTTAAAATTGGAGAAATCAAAGATGTAACATTAGTTTTGTGTGTTTATCTGAAGATTAGAACCACCTGCAACATTCAAGTTATATATATGTCAGTCAACAATTAGGAAGGGAATGAAAGACATTGCCTTGTGGCTACATTTCCTTAGATGGATATCACATGTCCCTCTCTAAAAATGGAAAGAACATCATTGTTCTTAGGGAAGGACTGTTGGACACACCTACCACACTTAGAGGGGGGGTGAATGAGTGTGGGGCTCTTTTTCCCATAACTTCCCTCTTGCACAAAAACTCATCAATTAGCATTCAACATTTATTCATTATCCATTGTTTTCATTTATAACCAGTTAGATGTGAGCACATATCAACAACACATATCAGCAATATATCATCAACAAGTCATCACCACAATGAACACAAAGAACACAAGATGTATGTACAATTTTCTTTTTATTACGGACTACAATCCTTGGGGTTTATCAGCAACAACTGAATATAGTACAACTCTACAAGAGCACCAGCTCTAT
>JASDQU010240412.1:3815-19163 GCA_032191745.1 Picea mariana | reverse complement strand
CTATACTTCCAGGCATGAATGTTTTCCACTCCTTCCAGCTTGTCAACAAGCTTAGTGCTTGTAGACATCTTTTACCTGGAGCTAGGAAAATGTCCAAAAAATGAAAATGCTCAAAATTAAATTTTGAACTTACTAGGAGGTGCGCTTGGCTGAGGCGAGTAGCCTGATGTGTTTGAATCTTGAAAAATCCAACTTTTACCCCTCCTGACTTGATTTGCGGATTTCTAGACTTGTGCTTCTAATTTTCTGGTACTTCTGGTACTTCTAGTTTTCTAGTACTTCTGGTACTTTGTGAAAACTAGGGTTTCACTTTTCGAGAGATCTAGCCACTGAAAAGTTGCGTTGAAGATGCCAAAGTGATCCTTGAGGAAGGGCACACTTTTCTAGATGTTTTTGAGGCTGAAATACTTCTCGAACAAAAATCCCTAATTTGCATGTACGCTAACAATGACGTTTTTCACTTTCTCTTGTGAAAGATGCTCTCTTTAGCTTAGCTATGATACCATGTTAAGGTTTAAGCTATTGTTAGTGTTCTTTGCATTTCACTAGATAACAATAGCATAAGATAGGATCAATGAGAAATACACAATCACAAGAGACACATCATTTATCTCGGGAAACCCTCATGGGGGAGAAAACCCAACAAAACTTCCTTATTATAGATAGCCAATACAATGCCAAGAGATAACTCAAACAAATACATAAACTCCTCTCTCAAGAATGTGCCTCTCTCACTCTCTCTCTCTTCTATAACTGCAACTCTGAAACTTGCTTCTCAATGAACAAGTGAGTGTGTATCTAAATGAGGCATTAGCCTCCTCATTTATACAACTCTAGCACGTGTGGATGGAGGTGTCTCTTCATTGGCAGGGTCGATTTCTTCTTCTGGGTGGTTATAACCACCTTTAATATATTCTGGGGCAGACTTCTTATTCTGCCTTTTACAATTATGTTTTGACCAATCCACAAAAGGGGATTTGTTATTTTACAATAGTACAACAATAATAATTAGAATACACTTTGTAGCTACATTATTTCAACAGGCGTGATCGATCTTGGAAAGGATCGATTGGTTTGAGTCCCAACTTCTTGTACCCATATCTTGTCGGGGACATGCACGAAGAAAAATAAATGAATAGCAGACCGCTCTGACACCACTGATCCATATTTTTGAACGGAGTGAAATGAATAACAAACTGAATACAATAACACAAGGATACATAGAACAACAACAAATATCCAGTGAACAATAACTTCTATTGAATAAATAAAATAGGTTGAAACAGTAAAACTGCAGAACTGAAAATAACTTCCTTGAATGGTGGTAGCTATCTCTGAGAAGATATGTGGTTGCTACACGCATCTGTCTGAGCATAATGATTACAATGAGGATCTAGAGACCTTTTTAACATTACTCATGAATTCCAAAACCCTAGACATCTAAAAACCTAACCCTAGGAGATGAAATGCCAAAAGTTATGTGGGCCTCCGATGGGTAAGTTGGTACCTAAACTTCCCGGGGTCGTAACTTTTGCATACAACCTCTGTTTTAGGCGCGTGATAGCCCGTTGGAAAGGTATTTTCGAGAACTATACAATACATCGTCGAACTTTGAATTGGTCTACAATTTCACTGCGACAAGCCAAAAAAACACTATTTAGGGTCCCAAAACAACCCTGGAAGTAGAGAAAAATGTATTGGCATGAAAACTTCCAAAACAAGCCAGTTGGATTATGTGGGCGGCCACCAATCTCCACCTGGAAGCTGTGTAGGGCTTCAAACAACCCCGGAAGTGTAGAACCCACAATTACAAATTATTACAGAAGAACGTGTTGAACTAAAACTGTCAAGATGAGCCAGTTGGAATAGGTGGGCTGCCACCAATATCCACCTGGATCAACATATGTATGAAGTATGTAATATATGACTTGTGTATTATTCTAGATATAAAAAAGTATGCAGAACATAAATAAATAGCTAGAAATGGTAGATGAAGAACAATATAACTAGAACAACACCACAATAATGCCAAAATGATACCATAATAACACTAGAAAGAGAACTTTGATTACTGAGGACAATGGTCACTTGCCTCTTCGAGGGGGAAACCTCCAGCAGAGTAGAGCTCTATTGCAATAACATCCAAGACAAAATTTCTCATACCCTCRACTCCAATTTATAATAAATATGTCTATCAAAAGAAACATCTAGAGGAGGATCCTTCGAGAAGCGTAAGCTTCTATTAGGTCTTCTTACATTGGACTTATTCTTCCTTATTGTTAGGCCTTATTAATATTGACCTTTATTACATCGAAATACATTATTCTACCTACGTGAGGGGTYAGGTCCCTAACATGTCCCCCCCCTTAAAAACAACCTTGTCCTCAAGGCTTGAGATGTGAAAATTGCTGYAGAATGGTAGCTAGTTCCCAAGTGGCATCTGCTGGGGTTGTATCTTTCCACTGGACTAACACTTCCTTGATGGTTCGCTGATGTAGAAGACGCTCACGCTAGTCCAAAACTGCTTGTGACTGGAGCCAAATGAAGCCTTCTTTGTCCAACTCGGGAATGCTGGTTTGAGTTTGGCACTTAGTTCCAATCACCTTCTTTAAGAAGGAAACATGAAAAACAAGATGGATCTTATAATGATTGGACAAAGCTAACTGATAGGCCACCTGTCCCACACGCTCGAGAACAGTGTAAGGACCATAACATTTGGGCCCTAGTTTCTGACAATGGTCAACCTTGAGGGAATTTTTCTTGTAAGGTTGCAGTCCCAGAATCTGCTTGTTGCTTCATGCGATTCTAGGCCATGACCAAACTCTCTTCGAGGATACAAATAATAGCCTCTTGAACTGTAAGCGTTTGGTCAACCGCCTGGACCTTCGAGACACTTAGAAAAAATGAGAGAACTGAAGGTGGCTTTTGTCCATATACCGCTTCAAAAGGATTCATGCGGGTAGCTGTATGGTACTAAGTGTTGTACCACCATTCAACTAGTGGTAACCATTGAGTCCACTGGTTTTGCCTTTTCGAGGCAAAACACCTCAAATATGTTTCCAAACACTTGTTGACAAATTCAGTTTGACCATCAATCTCGGGATGATAAGCTGTGCTGAGATTCAATTGGGTCCCTTATAGCTTGAACAATTCCTGCCAAAAGTTGTTGGTGAAAGTTGGGTTGCGATCAGAAACAATAGAATGCGGCATGCCATGAAGCTTGAAGACATGATCCATGAAAAGTTGAGCCACAATGGATGTTGTAAATGGGTGTTGAAGAGCACTTAAATGAGCATACTTGGAAAGACGATCAACTGCCACTGTGATGACTGATTTATTGCCCGATTTAGGTAAGCCTACAACAAAATCCATAAAGATATCCTGCCAAATAGAAGGTGGAATCAGAAGCGGTTTGTGTGCCAAGAGATTTGAATGTTTCGCCCTTGTTGCATTGACACACATCACATTCAGCCACAAAATTACGAACGTCCTATTTCATACCATCCTAGAAAAAAGAACGTTTGACCTTGTCATAGGTTTTGGTAAACCCGAAGTGCCCAGCTGTGGGTGTAGCATGAAGCTCAGAAAGTACCGTGAATTTAAGTTTTGACTGTTTACTTAAATAAAAACAACCTTTGTATCGAAGCTCATCATGGAGCCAAGAGTACCCTGGGGAAACTGGAGAATTGGACTGCAATTGTTGTATCAGATGTGAACTTTTGGGATCATGTAGCCATTCTTGACGAACAACTTGGAGCCAATCTGGTACAATGAAGGAGAGAGGAAAAATGGACCCTTCATCATCATATTTTCGGGAAAGTGCATCCACAACCACATTGTCTTTGCCTTTCTTGTAAATTATCTCATAATCATATCCAAATAGTTTAGTCACCCATTTTTGTTTCTCTAGGGAGGAAATGCATTGTTCCATAAAATAATTGAGGCTTTGATGATCTGTCTTAATTTGGAAGCATTGCCCCAATAGATAAGGGCGCCAAAGATCAACGACATGCAGAATAACCAACATTTCCTTTTCATAGATTGGTTTGCCCAAATTTCGCTCAGACAATTGTTTGTTGGTAAAGGCCAAAGGCCAACCCTCTTGCAAAAGGACATCGCCAATTCCTTTTCCTGAAGCATCAGATTCCAGGACAAAGGTCTTTGTGAAAWTAGGAAGGGCCAAGACTGGAGTGGTGCACATGGACATCTTCAAGGTTTGAAAAACCTGAGCATGATCTAGTGGATATTGGTGGCCACCCGCCTATTCCACTTGGAGCCACACCATTGTTTYTTTTGGTTTTTCAGTTTCCTTAATTGTAGCACAATTTACTATTTTTAGCARTTTTTCGGGTCCTAAACTTTCRGAGCCGTTTTGAGGCCCTAAACGACGTTTTTTGGGCATGAATGCTTCGACGAATATGAGTCTTTTCTAGAGTCAATATTCACTATCAACAGTGTAKTCCTTGGATAGATCTTTCTAATGATGTATCATGTGCGTCAAACGAAGATAGTATGCCAAAGTTACGACCCTAGGAAATTGATGTACCAATTTACCCCAAGGGGGCCCATATTCTGGCGTTTCATTTCCTAGGGTTAGGTTTTTGGATATTTAGGGTTTTCCATTGTTTCTCAATAATATACAGGCCTTCAAGCCTCATTGTAACATAGAGTTCATAGGCCAGTAGTCACCACATCGCTTCTCAAAGATAAGCTACCAACACTGAGCTATTTTATTTCCATTATGTCTGTAAGCATATTTCAGTCATTTGTTGTTAATGAAATGAAGTTTTACTTTCGCTGCATATTTGCGTTTATGTGTATTTCTGTATTTCATTGTGTTCTTGCATAAATCTGGATCAGTGGTATCAAACCGGTCTTCTCTTTCTCGATCCTTCTTTGCATGTCCCCAACGAGATCGAGGTATAAGGAGTTAGGGCTCGATCTAGTTAAACCGTTGCAAGATCAGCCTCACAAACCCCGACGGTCGCCCATGGGGGAAGAAAAGAAAGATGAGGGAGCAGGAGATCCTATCAAATTATTGTTCGAGGAGGCCCTCGAGAAACAAAGGAACGCGATGATGGACAACTTTGCCTAGATCCTTCAACGACTGCCCACTGGGAGTGCATCTACATCCAACAACCACTCTGGAGGGGACACTCCTTTTAAGGTACAAGTAAAATTTGACATTCCCATATTTGAGGGCCAAATAGATGCAGATGGACTTGATAGATGGTTGAATTTGCTAGAAGGATATTTCTCAGTTCATGACTTTTCCGACCGAGAAAGGATTATTTTTGCACTCCTTAAAGCCAGCTCCCATGTCAAGGACTGGTGGGAAACCTACTGAGAGCAAGAGAGAAAGGGAGAACCCTCTCTATTCTCGGTCGTAACCACTTGGAATTCTTTCCGAGACGCCATCAAGGAACAATATTATCCCGTGGGGAGCTATGAGGACAAATACATACAATGGACTATGCTATGACAACAAAGAGACCAAGATATGCATGAGCTGACGAATCTGTTCCATACCCTACGCACAAAGTTGGGTATCAAATATTCGGAGAAACATTTGGTGTTAAAGTACCGTAGTTGTCTTCATAGATACATTCAGGAAGAAATGGAGTTCCTCAACATCTCCTCGCTTGGTGCGACATACCGGTATGCTGCCAAGATTGAGCAGAAGTTCAAACATAAGAAGCGAGACTTTGGGTCTGTGAATCAGAAGCAAGGGAAAGGTACCCCCAAACCGCTGAACAAAGGACCAAGCCAAGGCGGGTTGGCCCAGGACAACCCTCCAAAGTCACGAGCAAAGAAAAACATCACGAAGCCAAAAAAGGACATGGGGAAGTGGTGTGAGTTCCATAAGAGCTCCACTCACAACACAAGTGAGTGTCGGGCCAAGCAGTCACTGGTATCCGAGTTGAAGGCTTCTGAATCAGATGTAGGCTCCGACTCTGAATCAGAACCCGACAAGGGGAATGACAAGGGAAGCAGAATATCGATGTGGAGCCCAATGCCACCGTTTCCACCACAAATATCCAGAAGAAGGAACCAGAAGATCCAGAGGAGGCAGAACGCCTCTTCCATTGCCAGATGTGGGTAAAGGGTTCCCCGTTGCAGTTCATTGTCAACAACGGGAGCCAGAAGAACCTCATCTTAGTAGAGGTCGTGAAACGACTGGGCTTGCCGACCTTAGCACATCCACAACCATACACCATCGGGTGGCTGCACCAAGGATGTGACCTTCACGTAAGCCAACAATGTCGCCTTCCCTACATAATTAATCCCTTCACGGATGAGGTATTATGTGACATTTCTCCTCTTGATGTTTCTGATGTATTATTAGGCCAACCATACTTGTGGAAGTGACATGCTGTGTATGAGTCCAGGCCTCGTGTTGTTATTATTACATTGGGCAATAAGTTGAACAGGATATCGGAAATAGCACCGCCTACAACCATCTCTTTGGTTACTGCAAAACAATGCAGTAAGCTCATTGCCAAAACCAAGATATTTGTTTTCCTGATGATCCACCCTCAGGGAAAGAAGAAGATTGCGGCCACGACCTCCAGACAGGGCCCCTCTGCACGACGACAATAGATGGATAAGATCATGGAGGAGTACGAAGACATCTTCACCTCCCTCGCAGGGGTGCCTCTACATTGTCAAGTCAAGCACCCCATCGATTTGACCCCAGGTGTGTCGTTTCCCAATGGACCGATCTATCGATGCTCTGTTCTGGAGAATGACGAAATCAAGAGGCTGATTCAGGAGCTGTTGCAGAAAGGTCACATCCGACCAAGTTCATCACCCTATGGGAGCCCGATCGTGCTGGTGCAGAAGAAGGATGGGACTTGGAGACTCTGCATTGACTATCCAGAACTGAACAAGATCACTGTCCGGAATAGGTACCCGATCCCGCAGATTGATGACCTTATGGACCAAATCAAGGGGGCAAAATATTTCAGCAAGATCGACTTGAAGTCTGGGTATCAACAGGTACCAATCGAACCCTCTGATGTGTGGAAGACTGCCTTCAAATCCAAGGAGGGCCTTTTCGAATGGTTGGTCATGCCTTTCGGGTTGACGAATGCCCCTGCAACCTTCATGAGACTAATGGAAAACATCTTGCGACCATTCACCAACTCATTTGTAGTGGTGTACTTGGATGACATTCTGATCTTCAGCTAGACTTGGGAAGAGCACCTCCACCACATCCGACAAGTCCTCCAAACACTGCGGCAACACAAGTTGTGTGCCAATTTGGAGAAGTGCACTTTTGGCATGACCCAGGTTCAGTATCTGGGATACATTATTGATGAGCGGGGGGTGCATGTGGATCCAGTCAAGATCCAAGTCATTCGGGATTGGCCGGCCCTAACCACCCTAACAGATCTTCGCAGCTTTTTGGGTCTTGCCAATTTCTACCGCAGGTTTGTGTTGGGATTCTCTCATATCACTTGGCCCTTGAGTCAAGTCACCAAGGGAGGAGCGAAAGAAAAATTCTTTTGGTCTGAATCTCAACAGAAGGTGCTTGACGATTTGAAGCATCGTCTATGCTCTGAATAAGTGCTCACATTACCAGACTTACACCAACCATTTGAGATCGAGACAGATGCCTCCGACTATGCTATTGGGACAGTCCTTACTCAACAGGGGAATCCAGTGGCATATCACAGTGAGACACTTTCTGACACTCCGGAAGTATGCCACTTATGACAAGGAGATGTATTCCATTGTGAAGGCTTGCCAACAATGGAAGCATTACATTTTGGGAAAGGAAACAATCATCCACACAGACCACCGAACCTTACAGTTCATAAAGACACAAGGGAAGTTGCAGAACGATCGCCATCAAAAGTGGTCCACATACTTGCAACAGTTTCATTTGAACATTAAGTACAAAAAAGGAAGCATCAATAATGTTGCAGACTGCCTCAACTGACCCCCTATCCTGGCGCTAACCACGGTGCTCAACTCTTGTGGGCACGAGATTTCCAATTGGTCGCTTCTCTACAAAAGTGATCCAGAATTGGAGGGTAAGCAAGTTCCTAATTTTCACCTCCAGGATGCCCTGCTATGTCACCTCAGACATCTTTGTTCTCCTTCAAGAGAGCGTGCCAAGATGATTTGGGAGGCGCACTACAGTCGGGTCACTGGGCATTTCAGGGTCGAGAAAACCGCGATAGTACTGCAAAAGTATTTCTATTGGTCGAACCTTCGACAGGATGTCGGGAAGTGCATCAAGTCCTCCACTGCTTGCGCCATTGCCAAACCGATCGTCAATAAGCAAGGCCTCTATACTCCGCTTCCCACCCCCTGTCGACCTTGGGAATCCATCTCCATGGATTACATGTCGGGCCTTCCTTCTACTAAGCATGGCAATGACTGTGTTTTTGTGGTCGTCGGCAGATTCTTGAAGATGTCCATTATGATGGCCTGGAAGAAGAATATCACAGCAGAAGCCACTGCTAAACTCTTCTTTGAGAGAGTGTGGGTACACTTTGGGATCCCACAGTATATCATCTCATATCGGGACAACAGGTTTCTCAATACATTTTGGTCCAGCCTCTGGTCAATGTTGGACACCAAGCTCACCAAGTCCACAACTTTCCATCCACAAACTGATGGCCAGATAGAGGTTGTCAACCGGATGATTGTACACATTCTACGCATGTACGACTCAAAGAATCCACACACATGGGATGAGAGCCTCCCCTATGTACAACACAACTACAATCGGGCTCTCCATAGCTCAACCAACCACAACCCCTTTTAGGTGGCCTTGGGATTCCAACCACTATGTCCCATTGACATAGCCATGCCATTTGTGGCTACTCAGGAAGATTCAGCCCATGTCCAGTTTGAGACTGACAAGGCAAAAAACTTCATTGAGCGCATTCAACACATCCGCCAACAGGTTCATGACATCTTGGACAGAGCCAATGCTAAGTACAAGCATCGATATGATCAATATCAGGTGCCACACAACTTCCAGGTGGGTGACAAAGTGTGGCTACATTTGCAAAAGGAGTGCCTCGCTAGACCCTACCGCAAGATTCGGCCACTCCGATATGGGCCATACACCATCACCAAGGTTGTAGGGGACAATGCCTTTGAGCTCAGTATTCCACTATTCCTTGGTCTGCACCCAATGTTCAATGTCGATCGCCTTCGGCCCTACTTTCCACCTCTACTGGACACATCCAACATGGAAGAACAACTCACAACAACAAAGTTAAACCCAGTTTGCATGGAACAAGCCACAACTGATCGGATTATGGACACACAGATCAAGAACACCCGCCAACAAAGGATCCAGCTATATCGAGTTGTCAAAGCAGGCCAACTCCTTCACCAGGGCAAGTGGTTCACCAGGGACCAAGTTCAACAGAAGTTTCCTCATCTCATGGAGGACCTCAACGCAATGGGGACCATTACTTCCAAAGGGGGGAGGAATGATTCAGGTGGATATTGGTGTCTACCTACCTATTCCACTTGGACCCACACCATTGTTTGTTTCGGTTTTTCAGTTTCCTTAATTGTAGCACAATTTACTATTTTTAGCAATTTTTCGGGTCCTGAACTTCCAGAGCCGTTTTGAGGCCCTAAACGACATTTTTTGGGCATGAATGCTCCAAAAAATATGAGTCCATTCCGAAATGTGAATATGAGTCCATTCCGAACTCGATATTCGTAGTCAGCAGTGTAGTCCGCAGATAGATCTTTCTAACGATGTATTATGTGCGTCAAACGAAGATAGTATGCCAAAGTTACGACCCCAGGAAATTGATGTACCAATTTACCCCAACGAGGCCCATATTCTGGCGTTTCATCTCCTAGGGTTAAGTTTTTGGATGTTTAGGGTTTTCCATTGTTTCTCAATAATATATAGGCCTTCGAGCCTCATTGTAACACAGAGTTCATAGGCCAGTAGCTGCCACATATCTTCTCAGTGATAAGCTACCAACGCCCTAGATATTTTATTTCCATTCTGTCTGTAAGCATATTTCAGTCATTTGTTGTTAATGAAATGAAGTTCTACTTCCGCTGCATATCTGGGTTTATGTGTATTTTTGTATTTCATTGTGTTCTTGCATAAATCCGGATCAGAGCAATTTCTGGAGTCTAAGTGAAAGAATTCTTTTTACGGAGTGCAAAGAGAGGTGACGCAATCTTTCCATAATTCTTAACAAACTTGCGATAATAACCTGTTAATCCTAGAAATCCACGCAAGATTTTGAGAGTCTTTGGGTGAGGCCATTCTTGTATAGCTTCAATATTTTTAGGATCCACCCTGACGCCGACCTTGTCAACAAGATGACCCAAGTACTCAAATTCCGAGGCGACAAAAGCACATTCAGATTGTTTCTGAGAGAGTAGATAGAGAACTCGATCCATATGAGCAAGATGGTTTGTCCAAGTTTTTCTATAGATGAGGATATCATCAAAGAAAACTAATACAAAATGACGGAGAAAAGGAAGGAAGACATGATTCATGAGGCTTTGGAAAGTGGAGGGAGCATTACACAAGACAAAGGGCATGGCCAAAAACTCATAGTGGTCCTCATGAGTTCTAAAGGCAGTCTTAGGAATGTCAGCCTCTTTCATACAGATATGGTGGTATCCAGAATGAAGATTAAGTTTAGTAAAGAAATGGGTGCCACTAAATTCATCCAAGAGGTCATCAATGACATGAATGGAAAATTTTTCTTTAATGGTGAGTTTGTTGAGAGCGCGAAATCCATGACACATGCACCAAGAACCTTCTTTCTTAAGGACCATGACCACATGAGAAGAGTAGGGGCTCGTACCAGAGGGGATAACACCTGCGTTGAGAAATCCTTGAACCATTTTCTCAATTTCATTTTTTTGGGAAAAGGGGTGATGATAGGACATGTATTGGGAGGAAGGCTTCCTGGCACAAGGGGAATGAAATGATCATGAACACCATGGGAAGGAGGGAGTCCCTGGGGAGTGGAAAAAACCAGTTGATGTTTAGAGATGATGGATTGGAGGTCCCACGACACAGAGGGTGTCTTAGTTGCTTGTATGGCATGCAGTTGGGAAATAACACCAGAATGACCTTTTTTTAGCATCTTTTCCATGCGATGGGAACTAATGATCTTTGGGGAACCGATGGTGATGCCTTGGAACTTATATTGTTGGCCCTCCTGGTCGAATTGCATGGTTAATTCCTTAGAATTCATGAGAATGGGACCCAAAGTCCTTATCCATTCTGCACCCAACACAATGTCGCAACCGCCGATGTCGATAGAAAACATATGAGATTTCAGGTGGTAGTCACCAATTTGGAGATGCAAATTTTCACAATGCCCTCCACATTTCATGGAACCGCCATTGGCAATCATGATTTGGAAATTATTGACTGCACGGATATAACAATTAGTTTCTTGGGCAATGCGACGGTGATTAAAATTATGGGTGCTTCCACTATCAACAAGAATGATGACCTTCCTATGCTTGATGTAACCAATTAGCTTGAGGGTTTGGGGAGCAAAGAAGCTAGTGAGAGCATTTAGGGAAATGATCGGTTCTACTTCGGGAGGGTCTGAGGGAGGGGTTATGTCAATGGGTTCAGGTGACACATACACAAGGGGAGCTTCAACATCCTCTTGCGAAACATCCTCCGAGATGGCCATAAAAATATTTTGTTCCTTACACTTGTGTCCCGTGTTGGTCCCGATTTTATACTTTAAGGATCTAAAGTATACTATCAAGGCATCCGAAAAAAGGAAGAGAGAGCTAAGGAATAAAGTGTCGGGTTTAAAAAGATAAGATATGGCTTATTTCTTAACTGTCTCTGTCGAGCTTCCCAGTGTTTTTGGATGCTAATATCCCTTTCAATTTCTACCCATGAACGTTCTAACTCAAACCGGTTGCTCGCTGCCTGTAAGATGGTGTTAAATAAATTTAAAGCAATGCTTGTTTGATCTGATAGGCCGGGCTCTATATTGGGCTGTCTTGTAACGAGAATAGTCATGAGGTATAAAGTTTTAAAAGATCAACTCCTTTGTTTTCAATGTTTTCTATTTCTGTTTTGAAATATATAAGAAGAACTTCAAAACGTTGAATTAATAGTATGACAAGATTAAAGGCCGTTTCCTTTATCTGAGTTAAATTTGAAAGTGAAAATATGCATGAAATGAAAGAAAAACATAGAGCTGTTGAACAATGTGAGGCATCAATTAAAGAGGAATATCACTTTGTGACAGAAGAAGAAATTAGACAGGAAAAATTTAATGAAGCATATGATATTGAAAACTAAGACGTTCATAGGTCTTGTACCTGCTGATAGTTGATACAGAGGAAAAATTGTAAACTATTAGATGACCAAAATAATTAATTACCACAGTAGGGGTTGTACTAAATTGCAGTTAAGCATTCATCAAAGATATATAAGAAAACAGGAAACAACAGAGGAGCACATAACTCAGACTTGACAAGATCTGGAATCTTCAATCTGCATTCGTATTAATTTTGACAAACGAAAAAAACTTACTTGCTTACCCAGAAAAATCCCTCTCTTAGTCTTACAAAAATATATTTATACAAAGTCACCAATTTTTGATGGTTGGTGATTTTCTAGCTTCTAGGGGCTAACACTTACAAAAAACGCAAACTTGAACCGTTTGCGTGGTCATCTTTTGTTTCTCTATCATCTCAATAATATGAGCTTTCAAAATGATACTTCATTGTTTTATTGAAGTATCTCCTTCTTTTGATCCGAGGCATTCAACACCATTTTCTAGAAAGTGTACAAAATTTCTAGGAGGCTCTAGAAAATCCTTCGCCTCGAATAGATAAAACTTTCTCTGAATTTTCGGAAGCCGGTCTTCAATCCCTTTATCAACAAACTTAATTGATTGCAATTTTAAGTTTGGCTTCACCATCCACTTGTCTATTAGGGTAACATCAATTTCTTTTAGTTGTGAAATTTCCATCTGAATTTCGTTCAAGTTCTCTTTGAAATTCAATTGATTTCTTATAATATTAATCTGTCCTAGTAGCCCAATACAATTGTCTCTTCCAATATCTAATGATCCTTTATCTAACAAATCAAAGATTTCTTTGCAATCATCTTTGATTTCCTTGGCCATTCTCTTGTTTTCGGCTATGTTGGCCTCCCATACTTTAAGCATGATATCGCCTCTAATCTACTCCGTGACAGATAGCTTTGGAGTTTTTGATACCTCTTCGTTTTATGAAAGTACAACTGCTTTTTGAAAAGTAGCCCTTGTTGCTTTAGTCTCTTTTTCCTTCAAAACAATGTTATCAAAGGATTTACTTACTTCTTGGAAATAATTCTGAATAAATTCTACTTTGGAAATCAATCTATGTTGCTCTGCTTCTATCTTCGTATGCACTTCCAATGACTGGACCTGAAGAACCTTTAAATCTATCACCTGATTTTGAATGGAATTCAACCTGTACTGCAATTGTCTTGCTAATTCTTCCTGCTGGGTTGCCTGCCCTTGACTGCTTTGCATTTTCTTATACATCTCATGCAAGCTAGACTTGAACAGTTGGATTTCCTGTTTGTCAACAACTCTAGCTTGTTCTAGCCCTTTGTTTATCTCTTCTCTGATATTTTATTCAATATTTTTTAATTGGCTTTGCAACTGGGCTATCATGTGATTATTCTGCTTCAGCCTTGTTTTCATATTGTCAACTATGAATAGATTGGTTGTTGCCAAAGCTCCCATGGAGCCCGCTACCTCTGTAGCGAAATCTTCTTCTTTTAAGTTCTTCCCATATATCAACATTCTGTGTTTTTGTTAAAATAATGTAACTGCAAAGACTATTCTTATTATTATTGTCATTTTATTCATAGGATTAATCCCCATTGTGGATTAATCATGTCGGTAATTGAATTAGGACAAATTCCCTTTTGTGGATTGGTTAACAGACAATTGTAATAGGCAGAATAAGAAGTTGGCCCTAGTAGTTATTATTGAGACCTAGAAATATAATAAAGGTGGGTTTACCCACCCAGAGTGAGAGGTTGGCCTTGCCAGTGAAGACCCTTCACACGTGCCAGTCTTGTATATATATAGAGGCTAGCGCCTCACTTTATCACACAACTCACTTGCTCATTTTCTAAGAAGAAAGCTGCAACTTACCAGTTAGAGAGAGGGAGAAGAGTGGCACATCGTTTGAAGAGGACTATCTGTATTGGTTCGAGTTATCTCTTGACATTGTATTGGCAATTTATGATAAGGAAGTTTTTGCTGGGTTTTCTTCCCCTAGAGGGTTTCCCAGGATAAATGTTGTGTCTCTTGTGAATGTGTATTTCTCAGTGATCTTGTTCTTATGTTGCTCTTATCTATTGAAATCCAAAGAACTATAATAATGGCATAAACATTAACATGGTATCAGAGCCAACCTGAAGGAAAAATATTTCGCAAGAGAAAAATGTCATTGTCGCAGTACTTGCAAATTAGGTTTTTTCAAAAGTGAAGCTTTTTAGCTCCAAAACCACCTAGAAAGTTGCGCCCTCCCCCAAGGATCATTTTGGCACTTAGAGCGCACCTTTTCAGTGGCTAGATCTTTTGGAAAGTGAAACCCTAGTTTCACAAAGTACTAGAAAACCAGAAAACCAGAGTACCAGAAGTACCAGAAAACCAGAAGCACCAGTCCAAAAATCCGCAGATCAAGTTTGAGGGGGTAAAAGTTGGATTTTCAAAATTCCGACTGCACTAGCTAACTCGCCTCAGCTCATCGCATCTATCCCCTGGATCAGAATTTCAAAATTCGAAGTTTGAAAAATTAGGGTTTCCTCATAAAACCTTAAGCTGTAGTTGCAGTTGCAGTTTCAGAACCAGTTGCAGTTGCAGCCATAAGACTAGTTGCAATCACCCTTGAAGTTTTCTTAAGAGTTGGTAATGATTACCGCTGCTACCAAATGGAGCCGCTACCTGCAAATGTCATCAGAGGTATGTACTCACATATGTTTAATGGTTAAACCCTAAAGAGTATTTGCAGGAGAAGGGATCTCTTGCCATAGATCCAGAAGGATCTCAAGTTCCAACACATTCAAAGGAATGATGCAACCCAGGTGTGATTATTCTAATATGCATCTATTTGTTATGAAATTATCTTGATCAGTGTTGCATGTTGAAGCTATGATCGAATTATTAGAAGAATTAAAAGTTGATCATAGAGCTTATCCTCTAACCTAACCTTCTGTCAAGATAGCGTATTGTCTTAGTACAACAGTCAGGTTGAAGAAAGCACTCGTCACTTGAGTGAAGGAGACCTGGAAGAAAAGCAAGCACTCACTCTTGAGGACAAGGCTCTAGGTTTGATTAATCAAGATTCAAAGGT
>JASDQU010240411.1:37304-57050 GCA_032191745.1 Picea mariana | reverse complement strand
AGAGAAGAGCATTGTATAGTTGCACAGTGGACGAATCGCCACATCGATAAGATGTACTTAACTGAGAGCTCAAATGTCACCATGAACAATCATCAATCCATCCACATTTAATCTTGATAGTGGGTATCAATCCAAAATTGTGTCATCTACACCTCTTAATCGTTGATTTTTACACAAAACTATGGCAATAAGAATGTCAATACTTAAGTGAATAGTGACAATGTCTCTGAGCACTATGATTAGGATGTTGATATAGGTCAATTGTGGCTATTAAATTATTTGGTTTTTACTTATCAAAGAGTGTGGTGTATGATTCTTACAAATCAATAGGAGTAGGTGTTCTAGGATTCACTTTTTGCGAAATAAAAGCAAAATGGTAACATACATCTAGCAGTCAACTCTCAACATATCCAAACCCTTCTCTCATCGGTCTCATCTCAACTTCAATTGGACTTGCAATACCATGTCCAGGTTTCCCAAGCACGCCACTTGTATAGCCCATTTAACAAAGTAACTTAGAACCAATATTTTTTATTTGTTTATCGAAATCAAGGGAATACAACTTATGAGTAGTTAACAATGCATAAGGAGAAGATACTCCAAAAGAGAGCAGAGTTTCCTTTTACGGGGTATCAAGTACTTCCTCCTCTCCTAAATAATCCATGGGTTTCTTAACCAAAAGCTTTAAGTGTTCTTCTACTTCTTGCACAAGATTTTGAATGAGGTTGAACATGGTCTTAATATACTTCTCATTTTCAATCATTTGTTGAAGTAGGAAATTGATCATTCTTTAGGTATTAATACTCATGAAAGAGTCTACTCACTCATCACAAAGCCAATAAGAATATTCCTATAGTGTATTAACCTCATCATGAAGTTAGATATTAGCTTCATGAATTGAAATAAATTTATCATTAAGACTAATATTAGATACTTGCCAGCATGCAATAGCATTTTACAATGAAGCAATGGAAGGATTATGAATGTGTAAGACTTCGGAAGTAGTTGCATAAAAGGCATTTTCATCGTCTTAGGGCGATTATGTCATTGAATGGACAATATAACCTCCTTAAACTACAACTTAAGATCTGTTAATGGTTTAAAACACCATTCTTCAAAGTGCCCCAATTTTCCACAATGTTGGTAAGGATTCTTTGTGGATTGTTTCTTTCCCTTTTACTTTGATTTCACTTTACACTGGGAATCCACTTGGAAATTATTATTATGCAATTTGGATTTCCAATTTTGTTTTTTCTTCCTTTTGACTACATGAACTTATTGTCTAGAATTTAACATACTCAAATTTTTTAATCTTTCTTATTTTTCAAACCAACATTACAAAAGTTGTTAAATCCTTCATCCAAATATAACCAAACAAATTCTTCATGATTTAATAATTGCAAAAAAAACTAGCATAGATCTATCTTAACTTTGGATTTATCATGTATCAAAAGGGATCAAATCCCTTGAGGTGCAAACATTTGCTTAAGTTTTTTCAATTTAAAAAAAAAAATTCACCTCAAGGGACTTGATCCCTCTTTGTGCATGATAGATTCGAAGTGCAAACATTTCCTCATGTTTTTTTCAATTTTAAAAAGTTTTCACCTCAAGGGACTTATTCATCTCCGTGCATAATAGATTCAAAGTTCAGATGAATCTATGTTGGTTCTTTATATATGTGTGTGTGTGTGTGTGTGTGTGTGTGTGTGACGTGTCAACTCCATATTGAGCACGAAAGGAATTACATATATGCCTCATACAAAACTATTGAAATGTTTTAACTATAAGAAGTTATTTACTTTCAATTGCTTTAACGATATATATAAATTTGATATTAAAATATTTCACTTAAAGTGAATATTTAAATACTTATTTATGATGAACATTAAAATATCTTTATCATTATTAATAAACACTAAATAAATTACACATCTTCCTCATACTAAATTGTATGAAGAGCAAACCTCTAAATATAAATACAAACATAGAAAATGTGAAGAATGCAAGTTATTAGGATGATCTTAATTAGTTCCCTTTAAAACCACATTCCTCCGATCGCAGTGGTAGCTCATTCAACCTAAATAACCTTCTATTCAGTCAAATTCTCGAGGATACAATTGCATCCACCATAACAAACGTCTAAGGAGTGTTCCATGAATCTTCACTTGACGAGATATGGAACTTCAGTTGTTTCCATTCATATGGCCAATGATTCATCGAGCTTCTTGTCTTCTTTTGGGACTCTGACCTCGGTCAGCAGAATCGACGCCCCAGCCAGAACAAACTTAAGGAATTAATCAAAATTAAACTTTATACTACTCGATCAGATCATAGTGAATCGACGATCAAAATAGTGGCAGGTCCTTCGAAAGAAAACGTCCACGGAATGGTGGTGGCTTTAAGAAATTCAAAAACAGTCCATTCATGTATAATGTGGGCAGCCCATGGAAATGTTGCAAGATACACTCCAGGGCTTGCTAGTAATATCATGTCACAGTTAGCAGAGTGGCACAGTGTTCATGGTGTTGACTAATTCTTTGGGATATTTATAATTTTAGTTAACTAGAGGGTAATTTGCACAGTCGTAAACTCGTGGTTGGTGAACGTTGAAAGGTTTTGGTTGATTGAGAAAATGAAACGTAATATTTGTTAATCCGTAATATTTGTTAATCACTCAGATAAATGGATGTCTTTATAATAGTGAGGAAGTTAGTGATTGAAATCACAACTGTTGATTTATTGGGACGATTAAGAATATTCCATCAATATTTAATATTGTCCAAACAAAACTGATTAAGCACTAAAAACCTATTAAATATACCTATTGTCAATAGATGTACACCTTTCGACGTAACTAGAGAGTAATTTTAATAATTTAACTGTCGAAAACATTTAATTATTTCATAGTTAATTTGCATTCCATATATATTTTTGCGTATGTACTATCATTTTTGTTCATGAATAAGATATTAACGGAGTTTTTCATGGGCCTGTTACAGTGGTATCGGAGTCATAGTGAAGCGAATTTTAAAAACCAAATCCATGTGCATGCTGAGAGAGAGAGATAGACGAAACCCAGGAAAGCAGGGTCGAATCGTGGTGAGATTCGAATTGTCATACGACATATTCTTGGAGCCGCAGAGAACCAGAAGCTTCAATTTTGTCTTCATCTTTTTCAAGAACAGTCTGGTGGCAACATTCAGTTGACCCTTGGCGGTAATTATGTCGCAGGGAAACCAGTTATAGAAGCGGTCTTCGGCGAGCCTCATAAAGGTGGCGTTGCAGAGAGAAAAGTGTTTGAAGGTAAAGGCCTCCGCCATTTCTAGGTAAAGTTCTCTCAACAGAACTTCCATGATAAGCTATCCACCATCATTGTCGACTTCCCCACCTCGATGACATTCAATATATATATTAAAAAAAGCACTGCGTTACAGTTTCAGTTTAAGATATATATTGAGATAGGTGTATGAAATCGAATGTGGTAAAGAGTTCTGTGGGCAGTCTAGTTGAAGCCCTGAATGTACAGAACTGTTATTTCATGAAAGGTGGAGACTAGGATTTGAAATATAGTCAATTAAAATGTATTCATTAATTTCAATAATGGGAATTGTGCTTTAGGTAAAGAAGGTTCAAGAAAATAAAAAGTAATCTTATTTTTAATGACATGTGGGATGATATTTGTAAAATTAAAGATGAAAATAATGATAAGCTAAAAAATCCAATAGAGAGCTTTAAATATGGAAGAGTAAAGACAAAAAGGCCTATACTCTAATTGTTGTCTCTGTGAACAGTTAAGCATGCATATAATTTCTTGTAAAATTGTTTTTCTGCTTTAAAAAAAACTTAAATATCTCTATGATTCTCATTGAGAACTTGAAATTATTTAACTGTTAATGAAGTTATTCAATTTAGCGATGAAGGATAATTAACCAATAAAGCTAGCCTCTAAAATTAGAGCTCTCTATTATGATATTGAAGCCACTGGTGTAAAGGCAGCTCACTGTTTTTATTAAATCTATTTACCCTACCTATTCACACTATCTTGAATCTCTTCAAGCTAGTGAAAAGATGAAAAACATGACATTTGATAAACTTGTAGAGAAAATTGTGGAGAGAGAAAAAACCTTTGGGAAGAAGGAGACACTTCCTAATGTTGAAACTCTATGTCTTCCATA
Source organism: Picea mariana (assembly GCA_032191745.1). Lineage (NCBI taxonomy): Eukaryota > Viridiplantae > Streptophyta > Pinopsida > Pinales > Pinaceae > Picea > Picea mariana. Next base: position 52,875 of record JASDQU010240411.1, on the reverse strand, counting down.
GCAAGCACAAAAGTTCAATGATGAAACTGCTAGACATGACACTAGTAGTAGAGGTTGTGGCAGAAAACAGTTTAGAGGAAGGGGGGGTAAAAATTATCAAGGTGAAAAACAACATTCTCAGCAACAACACCAGCACAGAGACAAGCAATCTATACAGTGCTATGAATGTGGAAAAGCAGGTCATACTTCCAATAATTGCAAAACTCCTTGGGAAAAGATTCGTGACAAGAAAGAGCAAACAAAAGACAAAGATAAGCAACCACCAGACAAAGGTAACCTTCATGAATCTGCACATTGTAATCTTGGCATTGAAGAAATTTTTACTACTTCATTTTCTTCTTGGAATGACACTTGGTTGTTAGATACTGGAGCCACATGCCATATGACATTTAGAAAAGACTTCTTTGAGACATTTAGTGATAAAATTCATGGAGCAGTTTACTTTGTAGACAAGTCTCAGTTAAATTCAATACATGTGTTTGATGGCATCATTGAGATTAGAAGATCTTATGATCATGTGGTTGGCATGACTAGAGTAGAGGATGACAAAGCTTTTAAAGTTGAAAGGTACACCTTCTAATGCAAAGAATTATTCAAATTTGGCTCAGCAAAGTGGTGATTTGTCTTCCAACCTGTTATGGCATGATCGATTTGGTCACATTAATTATGATAGTCTTAGAATTATGAAGCAGAAAGGAATTCAAGGGCTTCCTACAATTCCAAAACAACTTTCCCAATGTGATGCTTGTATTTTAGGCAAGCATAGTAAACAACCTTTTCATGACTCTATGTCTCGAGCTTCTAGAAAGATCAACCTTATTCATTCCAATCTGTGTGGACCCATGCATGTTTCATCATCAAAAGGCAATAAATATTTAATGACTTTTATTGACGACTATACTAGGATGTGTTGGGTTTATTTGTTAAATGAAAAATCTCAAGCTTTTGATACATTCAAAAATTTTCATTTATGGATTAAAAATGAAACTCAACTCAATATTGGAACCTTTAGAACCGATAATGGTGGTGAATACACATCTAAGGATTTTGAAAAATATTTGCAGGACTATGGTATCAAACATCAAACCATTGTTCCTTATAATCCCCAACAAAATGGTGTGGTAGAACGTATGAATATGGTCAGATCAATGATGTTTTTTAAGAATGTTAAATTAATGTTTTAGGGAGAGGTAGTTCTTTGTGCTATCTACATCATGAATAGAAGTCCTTCGGCTATACTTCACAACAAATCTCCTTATGAAATGTGGCATGGCCATCTTTCTGTTGTCAAGAATTTAAGAATTTTTGGCTCCACTTGTTATGCTTTGATTCCTGAACAACAAAGAAATAAATTGGAAGCAAGAAGTAGAAAGTGTATTTTTCTGGGATATTTTAATACTTCAAAAGCTTATATATTGTATGATGAAGCAAACAGAAATTTTATTGTTTCTAGAGGTGTTATATTTCTTCAATTTGAAAAATATGCACTCACCGTTGAAAAACAGCTTGCTCATCTTGACAGATTTCACTCTAAAAAATTCTATCATGAATGGGATAATGAACTTCCAAATCTTGAAGGGGGGATTCCTATTCTAGATCAATTTTTGGAATTTCCTTCATCTTTTGATTCTCCATTAGAGAATGAGGATAGTTTGCATGACAACAAAGATTCTGAAGAATCAGAGCCAACTCTTGAATAACATGTTCTTCAACCTATTTCAAAGACTCTTGAAACTGAGCAATCATCGTAGCAACCAGTACGTAGATCAACAGGGATCTGGACATTTCCAAGAAGGTAAGATGAATTTTTCACACATGTTGCTCATACAGATGAACTTGAAAAAATAGAGATAAGAAGTTCTGTCAGACAGAATGAAGATAATGTAGGGGATGTTACTTCAAGGTCAGGTAACAATTCCTATAGTTCTTGTGATTATGAATTAAACGTATATGTTGTTGATGAACCTGCTTCCTTTCAAGAAGCACCAACTAGTGATTCATGGAGAAGTGCAATGCAAAGAGAGTATGATGCTCATAAAAAATGGAACTTGGAGGTTGGTGGACCCTCCATTTAGAATCAAACCTATTGGTTGCAAGTGTATATATAAGAACAAGTATAAAGTTGATGGATCACTTGATAAACACAAAGCAAGACTTGTAGAAAAAGGATATGCTCAGAAAGAAGGTGTTGACTACACAGAAAATTTTTCTCCAACAGCAAAATGGGGCACTATTTGAACTTTGTTTTCTTTAGCAGCACAAAAAGGATGGAAAATACATCATATGGATGTTAAGACTGCCTTTTTGAATGGAGACTTGAAAGAAGATGTATATATGACTCATCCTGAAGGTTTTACTGTGAAAGGTCGGGAGCAGAAGGTATGTAAATTGGTAAAATCTTGGTATGGCTTGAAGCAAGCACCATGAGCATGGTATGAAAAATTAACTGAGCACCTTTTGAAATTAAACTACAAACATTTCAATCTAGATGATGCAACTCTATTTGTCAAGAAAGTTGGTAAATCAGTTGTATATCTAGTTGTATATGTTGATGATCTGCTAATAACAGGAAACAATGATGATTATATAGCATCCATTAAGAAAGCGCTGAAAAATGTTTTTGATATCACTGTTTTGGGCCTGCTTCCTTATTACTTAGGAATTGAAGTCACTCAAAATCCTAAGTTCATTTTTATTTCTCAGAAGAAATACATTGGAGATTTATTGTGTAGATTTGGAATGCAAGACTATAATTTTGTTTCTCCTCAAATGGAGAAAAATATAATTTTTTCTTCCAATGAAGGAAATGGTTTTGAAGATGCAACCAAGTACAAACAGCTTGTTGGAAGTTTGATTTATCTCACCACTACTCATCCTGATATTACCTTTGCAGTGGGAATTCTTTCCAGATTTATGCATCAACCCTGTGAAGGACATTGGGCAACAATGAAACGAGTGCTCAAATATTTAAAAGGAACTCAAAGTTTTGGTTTGAAATACTCAAAGGTACCATACTTTCGTCTTATTGGATATTCTGATTCCGACTTTGATGGAGACAAAGAACTTGGGGTGTCTACTTCAGGTTATTTGATGTGTCTTGAATCAGCAGTTGTCACTTGGAGATCAAGGAAACAATCAGTTCCTAGTGATTCTACAACTGAAGCAGAATATTGTTGATTTTTCAATAGACAAGGTTAAGCATGAAGTTCATTCCATTTTTATCATTTAACCATAACCATAAATGTTGCAACAACCAAGATCACAAGAAGAAGCACCATGCACAAGAACACAAGAAGTATCCTGCTGGGAAACCCTTCTTAACAAGGGAAGAAAACCCAGCCAAATCCTTTGATATATTCTTCAAGAGAAATACCTCCACCACCAAGATAAGCCCTAGCACACAAGAGGGTGCTCAAACCCTAGAAGACTAGCACCCAAGAAAGGTGTGCACTTTTCCCATGGAAGTGTACTTGCTGAAATTTCCAAACTCACATGAAAGATTTATTTCCTCGATGGGGAATTTACCTTTACTTATACTAAGATGAACCTATCAACAGAAGTGTCTATTGGCACAATAGGGCTGACCTCACTAGCTTATAATTAATATTAACCAAATTAATTTTCTTTTATATTAATTACCAGTCACATTAAGGTAGGGTCGACCTATGCCCTTTACATTACAATTAGGGTTACAAGCAAGTCTCACTCTTGAACAATATAGCAAGGGATATGATACACCCACTAGTGCTCATCCACTAGGGGCACATCCATAGGGATTTCCATATCTCTGGCTCGCTGCATTACACAGAAGAACCAGATCTTCACACATTCACATGTGCTCGTCCATAGGCAAGTCCACTCTACAGATCTTCTTTCCCACTTCCTCACACAGGAGAATCATCTGGAGTTTCTCGTTAACTCTACTGCTCAGAGGAGGATAATACATCATCTTCATTTATGTTCACATGATGATGCACCCATCACTTTGGGATTTCACACGTTCACCTTGTACTCAGCCACAGGCACATCTAACTCAACAGATCGCCTTTCCCACTGGATAATCATCTGGAGTTCTTCTCAACTCTTTGAATGGAGGAGGTCATCTCTACATTCCAGCTCTGTCTCAGGTAGGAACCACGTACCTTTCTTAGGGGATTTCTCTCAGGTTTGTAAGTCGAGAGAAACATTGACATGGTTGCAATGATCCACATCTAACAGGTTTGTAAGATGGAGAATGTCTCATATAGTTGCAAACATCAAAACTCCCTCTCAGATAGGGAGGCATTCTTCATCATGCCAAGTCTCACACGGATGTACTCTGAATTTTTTCTTGGCTGGAGTCATCAATACTCCCTCTCAACTAGAAAGGCATTCTTCATCAAGTTGGTTGTTGAAGATGTCTGCAATCTGCTCATTTGTAGGAAGGTACTACATGTGTATGATTTCCTTTGCATCATATCTCTGATATAAGGATATTTCATCGTGTTTAGAACCATCAGGAAATACTGGGTTCTCAAGGAGATTTACACACATCTCATTGTTATCATCATAGGATCCATCTCATGGTCAAGTAAATCTGTCAGAAGCTTGTGAAGCCACATTTCTTTGCACACTCGATGCTATATACTCTGCCTCTGTGGTATTCAAGGCCACAGAGTTTTGTTTCCTGCGGTATCAAGAAACCATGGTAAACTTCATGGTAGAACATCAATCGAATGTGCTCTTCCGGTCCACTGTACTTTCTGCTTAATCTGAATAGGCATATCCTGCAAACTCAAGTTCACATTGGAGGAATATCTCAGGCCATATCCAACTGTGTCTTGAATATATCTCAATATATGTTTTGTTTTTTTCTAGTGAGTCTATCTCGGTTGACTCATGGAATGACTAAATACATTTACTTCATGGAATGAATGAAGTCTAGTGTTAACTAGATACATCAGTGATCCAATCAATTATGAAACAGTTTCATCTGAATCATCATCAATCTTCTTCCATCACGGTGGATTTTTCATTCTGTCATACTGAACTTATTTAATATTTTCACTGTATATTTTCCTTGACTCAGGAAAATATCATCGGCTCTCTATCATACTTCTTGTCCCAAGAAGTAGTGCATCATACTCAGATTCTTCATCTCGAATTCAGAATTCAAGGATCATAACAAGGCTTTCTAAATAAGTCACCAAAATCAAGTTTTTGTCACTAATATTGTAATGATATAGGTTTGGATCAACAACACTCTCACTAAACTCCAAACTCATCAAGAATTTATCTATGTGATATAGTTTCCATCTCATGGATGGCAGTACGGATGGAGGTGTAACGGGTTTACTGGATCAAGTGTCTCATCATAGAAAACTCCCTTTGTTTGTGAGAAAACTTTGGCTATAGATCTCGTTTTGTATTTCTAGACACTTCCATCAGCTGCATGTTTTGATCTTATAGATCCATTTGAAGGTTACCATAGACTTCCCTTCTAGTCCCTGAATAATAACTTTTGCATCATTCTTTAAGATATATCAGTGTTCTTTTGTTATGGCATCTTTCCATACATGTTCTCTTGTGGCTTCTCTAGGACAAGGAGGCTCATCATCAATAAGGTGGCTCATGACTGAAGGATATCTTTGAAGATCTCTTTTACTTTCTTAGAATGTGACTTGAGAGGCTTTTATGTTTCTCTGCCTCTTGCAGAGTGAGTCTAGGTGGCCCTTTTATGCCCTACTACAATATCTCTAAACATATCAATTAGAGCAACTGGATCAAATTGAATAATGTATGTCTCCCTCTGAACTGTTGAAGGGGGAGAAGGTATTATCTTACTGTCAATATCCATCTGAGATTCTCTAGGTTTTTTGGATGGGTATCTCTTCTCTTAAAGACAACTTTTTTGCTTATTCTCGCATAATAATCAATTAAATATGGTTTGAACTCTCGTACCAGGGATAATGGTCCAAGTCTTTGAGGGCTCCCATACTAGGGATTTATTCAAAAATGTACTCAACTATAGAAAATTGAAATCAATCAATTTACCTGATTTGTATTCATGCTTTATTTTTAGAGGAAGTACTTCTCCTCTCTATTCTCTTCATTCTTTTGAGGTGGGTCTGGATCAATGTCAGCAGTGGAAGCATATTGTCTTCCCTTCTTCCTAATTGGACAGTTTCTTGCATAGTGTCCATAATTGTCACATATGAAGCATTGGATTTATGAGACGTCTCTTCTTGGATAACCTGAGTTTGATGAAGACTTTTCACCTTTAAATGTTTTCCTGAATTTCTTTTAAATTTTCCTCCTTTCTTTGTGTGAAGTGTAAGAGCATGATTTTCTTCTGAGGAATCTTCCACTCCTCTATTTCTAAGTCTAAGTTCCTCTTGAGTACAATTTGTCCATAGACGATCAAAGGTTGGTAGATATTCTCTTCCACTGATACTCTGAAGGAAAGGCTCCCACGATTTTGGAATATTCTGGAGAGTGGTTAAGACAAGTTCTCTATCAGACATGATTTCCCTTATGGTCTCTAGTTGTTCTTTAATCTCGGATAACTTCATGAAGAAGATGGAAACTGTGTCACCTTTCGTCATCTTGGTACTTTGAAGTTGGATCTTTAAGGTAAGATCTCTGAGGGTGTTGTCACTTTCAAACATTTCTTTCAAAGCTTCATACATCTCATAGGTTGTCTTTAGGTTGGAAATACGGGGTAAGAGGTGATCTCTTACTGAGTAGATGATTAATTTTCTTGCTTTAACATATTCTTCCTTTCTTTTATTTTTCTCTAGATCTATAGTTGTGGCTAGTAGGGTTTTAGTTACCACATCCAAGAGATCATCTTCTTCAAGGGTGACTTGAAGCCTTGATTTCCAGGAGCTGAAGTTGCTTGCTCCATCAAGTCTATCTTATACTAATGCTTTGTTCTTCGTTTGATTGGTTTCTTCAAATTCTTGCCAACTGGATTTTGAAAACCTAATGATTAGGTTGAATTAGCAATATTGGATTATATTGGACTTATGACTACCAAAAATCAACTTGATAGTGTTACAGACATGTTGTTGATTCAGGAGAACGTTTCTTCATAAATCTAGAATCAATATTTTGCAGGAAATTTTGGCACCCTTGAAACCTTAGAGTCAAAAATCAAAATTTCTTGGAATTTCACTTTGAGAGCTTATGGAGATGCGTTGGAGGAGGCTATTCTCTTCTATTCCAAAAGTATCCCCAGCGTCCAAGTATTAAGGGTTGAATTACCACTGAAAAGGGGGGTCATACGAAATTTTCTGGAAACCTTAGAAGGGTCATATGGTTCTACAAAAAGTGGGTTGAGACTTGGTGGATGCTTTTGAAATGGGTTCTTTCAAGACCTATGCTCTAATACCGTGTTGATTTTTCAATAGACAAGGTTAAGCATGAATTTCATTCCATTTTTATCATTTAACCATAACCATAAATATTGCAGCAACCAAGATCACAAGAAGAAGCACCATGCACAAGAACACAAGAAGTATCCTGGGAAACCCTTCTCAACAAGGGAAGAAAAACCAGCCAAATCCTTTTCTATATACTTCAAGAGAAAGACCTTCTCCGCCAAGATAAACCCTAGCACACAAGAGGGTGCTCAAACCCTAGAAGACTAGCGCCCAAGAGAGGTGCGCATTTTTCCCAAGGAAGTGTACTTGCTGAAATTTCCAAACTCACAAGAAAGATATATTTCCTCAATGGGGAATTTACCTTTACTTATACTAACCTGAACCTATCAACATAAGTGTCTATTGGCACAAGAGGGCCGACCTCACTAGCTTATAATTAATATTAACCAGATTAATTTATATCTTACATTAATTACTAGTCACATTAAGGTAAGGCCGACCTGTACCCTTTACATTACAATTAGGGTTAAATGCAGGTCTGACTCTTGAAAAATATAGCAAGGGATCTTATACACCCACTAGTGCTCATCCACTAGGGGCACATCCATAGGGATGTCCATATCTCTGGCTCACTGCATTACACAGAAGAACTAGATCTTCCCACGTTCACATGTGCCCATCCATAGGAATGTCCACTCTACAGATCTTCTTTCTCACTTCCTCACACAGGAGAATCATCTGGAGTTTCTCGTTAACTCTACTGCTCAGAGGAGGCTAATACATCATCTTCATTTATGTTCATGTGACAATGCACCAGCACTTTGGGATTTCACACGTTCACCTTGTGCTTAGCCATAGGCACATCTAACTCAACAGATCGCCTTTCCCACTAGATAATCATCTGGAGTTCTTCTCAACTCTCTGAATGTAGGAGGTCATCTCTACGTTCCAGCTCTGTCTCAGGTAGGAACCACATACCCTTCTTAGGGGATTTCTCTCAGGTTTGTAAGCTAAGAGAAAGACTCACGTAGCTACAATGATCCACATCTCACAGGTTTTTAAGCTGGAGAATGTCTCACATAGCTGCAATCATCAACAAATATGTAGCAACAGCTCAAGCCATAAAAGAAATTATATGGCTTAGAAAAATCCTTGAAGACTTGCAGGATAAATAGTTGACTTCAACACCTCTACTTGTTGACAACACTTCATCCATTCAATTGGCCAAGAATACTAGATTCCATGATCGAACCAAGCATATCATCACTTGATTCGACATCATGTTGAGGCCAAAACCATTCATTTCAGACATTGTTCCACTTCAAAACAAATCGCAGATATTTTTACCAAATCTTTGGGACGTGAAAATTTTGAACGATTCCAAATGTTGTTTGGCATGTCGGATGTCCCTTCGGATTAAGGGGGGGATGTTGACTAATCCTTCGGGATATTTGTAACTTTAGTTAAATAAAGGGTAACTAGAGGGTAGTTTTGGTAGTTTATTTTGGCAGTTTAATTGTTCGAGACATTTAACTGTTACATAGTTAATTTGCATTCCATATATATTTCTGTGTATGTACTATCATTTTGGTTCATGAATAAGATATTGAATCATGGAGTTTTTCATGGTCATGTTACACATGGCCCTCAATCATGCCCTATATCAGAACAGGTCTTTGGGGAGTTTTATAATGTATGCTCTAATCTGTTAAACTAAAGATGGTAAAGGTGGAATTATGAAATTTTCATGTTTTAGTCTTTGTCCCTATCCATTATGATTCCAGATAATCCATACAAACTGATGATAACATATATGTTTCCAGATAATCCATACAAACCAATGATAACATATATGTTTCCAAGATAATCCATGAAAACCAATTATAGCATATTTGTGTGGCTAGTAAGCTTCACCATATCATATTATATTTGCACGCAATGTGCTTTTCAAATCATGTTTCCAACTCTGATATCATTTTGATATCATTATTGGCAAATTGATGTACTTCTCAAATGGTAGTGTTTAAACATTCTATCTTTTGGCTTTTTTTTGGGCAACCATCATCGGAATCTTCCTAAAAAACCGCTAGAGCACTTGAATTGTACAGTCCCAACAACTCAAATTTACAATTTCAACCATTGCCACACTAATGTACTTCTCAAATGGTAGTGTTTAAACGTTCTATATTTTGGCTTTTTATGGGCAACCATCATCGGAATTTTCCTGAAAAACCCCTAGAGCACTCGAATTGTACAGTCCCAACAACTCAAATTTACAATTTCAACCATTTCTAATTAAATTTCAAACAAAATTGATCAAAAAATATATAAAAAAAGCAAAAGGTAAACCTTTAAACTACTTCCCAAATCAGATACCATATTACGTAACGATGTATCTGTCAAGTTGTAAGAGATACCTAATATTATTATATATTAGAATAATATATTATTATTATTAGTGTAGAATAATAATATAAATATAACATTGGTGACCATAGTTACGATAACAATGTGTCTGTCAAGTTATAAGATAACCAAAGGGTTTTTGTCTCAACCCAAAAAATTATTATACATGTTGTTATTATATTGTATTATATTGTAATTAGTTATAAGTCAAATTCATTTGACTTTTAATCAGTTGCTTTATTTTTTTTTCTTAATAAAGTTTTTACAATGTTTTATATATATATACTTATATTAAATTAGTTTTTTAATTATTAAAATTTATTTTTTAAATTTTTAAATTTTCATTTTTATGTAACTTAAACAATTTTTATCGATATAAAATCTATAAAATTTAACATAACTCCACGTGGATTGTACTATGTACTCTTTTGTACTTGTTATTTAATTACCATTAATTATAAAGTGACTGAGCCATGGATATTAATTAATTACATGTCCACTCAATGGATGTATATTTAATTATCATTAATTATAAAGTGACGGATATTAATTGATTACCTGTCCAGTCAATGGATGTATAGTCGTGTCTATATCAAATCATATATACCACCTTAGCTTACATGTCTCTGTAATTGGTAATTAATGTAACCGTTTACAAGATATAATGCTTTTTTTTTTAATCATTCATGGTTGATTCTTAACCAATAACAAATGAAATATTGGTAAATGCAATAAAAAATAAACCTTTTCTATTATTTTTAATAGTTCAATTTAATAATTAAAAACTCATAAAAAAAATTAAACAACATTTATATTTTTATATACAATTATTAAATTTAATATATTTTTTAATTTAATGATATATATTTTAATTTATATATTGTTTATTATTTTATCTTATGTGCAAGTATATATAATGATTTCCCAATAAGAATAATTTATTTAGTAATTTCATCAGTTTTAACATAAAATTAAAGAGTATTCTTAAAATGATTTCAAATTTAAGGATATTTTTATATCAAAATTTTAGGGTAGATATGTATCACAATTTGTCTTAAGGTATTACCTCTAGTTTTCGGATAACTTCGGCTTCAATAGACAATTTTGCAATGTTGGAATAAATATGTTTTTTATTTTTTAAAATGAATAGAATCATTTTGAAATGTTTAAGTAAATGTGTTTTTAATTTTTTAAAATGTATAAAATTATTTTGCAATGTTAAAGCAAATGCTTTTTTTTTTAATTATATTGTCAAATGTTTAGAAGTTTTGATAAAGGAGGAATACACTACTTCTAAATGCTAAAGCTAAAAGCTATATATATATATATATATATATATATATATATATTAAAAAAAACCTTTAATTTATGTAATTATAAAGTTGACTGTGGTGCAAAGAAATTCCTCAAATATGAAAAAATGTAAAGGTTAATGTAGTTAGCTCATATTTTTTTTTATCGAGGGTAAACCCTTAAGAGCTCAACATGTCACTTGTAAATGTGAGTGGGGAGTGTTATAGCGCAAGTTGTAGTTTGAGCAAAGCCCGACCCAACCACAAGGTAAGTGCTACAACTTGGGATTCCTACACACAATGTTACATCGATGTAGGTCTCGCACTTCAAGAGTGACTAGGTCACTCTAGAGAAGTGATCTCCGTGACCCTAGGGAGATTGAGACGGAGATGGAGGGAAGTGGAAGTAAAGCCCCTAGAGGTCAATTCTAAGTGGAATGAAAGGTAGGGAGAAATGCCTTGCAAGTCAAGTAATTGTTGCCCCACAGGTATAGTACTTTTCTAGATGATTGTATCTTCCCGAGACACAAGAAAACACACTTTGCAATGATATATGTTAGTTGGATCAACAAGTTAAGCTTGTTGTCCCTAATTTGCAGCATTAGATATCAGCTTATATCGGCAAACAAACACCTAAAATCATCATATAAAAATCTAGATTAGTTAGGTAAATCAACATCAAACTTAACAATGAATATAGGTTGAAAATTGACACTTAAGAAGCTAGATAAGATGGTTGTTGTAAACATGTGTTTTCTGCATAAAATTCCAGCCTTATAGCTGTAGCATTAAGTGGTAAGCAGCAACAAAATCAACCATGAAAATTTTCCAAGAACTAGCTCAAAAGATGTTCCCTAGTTAGTAGAGTAAATGAGCAAAGTTAAAGAGCCAGTCTAGGGTTAGTTTAGGAGTTATGAGACTATTAATAGCTAGGGTTATGCCGCCCTAATGGTTGTAGGTTAAAGTTTATAACAATAATTAGAGTATTGGGAGAGAGGGGGGGATGCCCTAGTGGGGGAAAACTCCTCTCGATGAGACAAATCAACTTCAAGCAAGATAACTTTCAAAAGGTCAAAAATTATGTTTCCCAAGGCAATGATTTTATATCTCCAATGCAAAAATGAGTATGACTAGTGCCTTTATTATTGAGTTAATGGATTCAAAGGAGCTTAGAGAATCTACCTCCTTGGGAGTGTAAGCCCTTTTACTTCCCAAGGCAAGTTTCTCCAGGCTAGGGTTTAGGCTAAGAGGGTGTATACCCTTATACTTCTCTTAGAAAACCCTTGTCTAAGCAATAAGATGAAGCATAAAGTGATGAAGACTAAGGTGGGGGTGTATACCCTTATACTTCCCACCTAGTTCCTAGCACAATAACCTTGACTTGAAACAAATGATAGCAAGAAAGTAAAAACCATACCAATTCAAGGGAAAATGCCAAGATAATCCACCACAATAGCAATAGAATAGCCTTCCAAGGTTAGTGCATCACTTCTTCCATCAACCATTCACAAGTATAGCCATACACAAGTGCACAAGAGATAAAAGAACCAAGAGTGCCGAAAATTCCAGACCAAGTCTCTCACAAGAGGGAGAGTTATGGTTAAAATGAGATCTTATGATCTCTATTTATACAAATTTTAGCTAACATAGCTTGTCTAAAAAATAAGGAGTAAAACACAAGATTAGGGGTCAACAACCCTAATCTTGCCTCCTTAACAAAGTAATATTAAACAATTCACTTAAAATTTCACTTTTTGCACAAATTAAACCCTAATTTAGGAGGACGTCACACCTTTAGGGGGCGTTTTGCCACTTTGAGGAAGTTGTTGGTGTTGGGGAAGCATGGATGGGCCTCCAAAGGCCATGTGTCAAGCATCTAGGAATGCATACCATGGTGAAGACCCTTCTCCTCCTCAAACGTCCATGTGTCAAAAAGTGGCACCTCACCATCATGCCCTAGCCCCGAAGATCATGACGTCAAGCTAAAAAATGGAACGTTTTTCCCCTCCTAGAAAAATCATTTGGAAAGTAATGGGTGGGTTAGGTTGTCCAAATCATCATCAAGTTCGTCCAATTCATCTCTCTCTCATCTGGCATGTGGGCCTCTGGCATCCAACCTATGGTCTTGTAGCCCCATGGAAGCTCAAACTAGGCTTGTTCTCCCAAAATTGTCCACCAGCTAGGTCCTGCAAAAGCAAATGAACACACCCTCCAAGGATTTCAAGTCATAACATCATGATAATTGGATCCAATCAATAAATAATCCATCTAATCATGTGCATTAAAGATCACTATATCGAACAATTAACAGCTCAAAGACATTATGTGACTTGTCAAGCTTAAGGGTGGGAGGGTTGACGAGGTGTCCTATTGGGTAGGTCTTGCCCTAGGTCAAGGAGAAATTCCAAGATATCCCTCTCTAAGCCATGTAAAGTGGATGAGGTGGTAGGGGTCAAGACTCAATGGGCATAGGACTCATGACATACAAGGAGTCATAGTGTCTCATTCATGGGTGCCTTTGTAGAGGGTGTGTCGTATTCCCCCAAGGAAAACCACTTACTAGGGCACAATTTCAACCACCAAGGTGAAGCAGGGAAAAAGGCATAATGTCCAAGCACATATCACGAAATCTAGAGCAATCTAAGATACAACATAATCAAATGGCTTAAATATTGAAATGATGCTCACCATAATACTGACTTGTACCTCATGGAGCAAGGCCCACTACCTTCTGGAAGCCATCTGGTGTGGTGGATGCCATTTGTAAAACTGTAACCATCTGGTGTGGTGAGTGGGTTTTCCATCTGTGCAAAAGGGTATTGTTGGTCATGTAGTCTCTCGGCACTCCACATATGCAACCTGAGGGCCTCGAGACATGATTTCCTTAGTTATCCACAAAATGGGGATAACATTTGGCTCCTACTTGGGGACATGTGCTCACCGTAGAGTGCATGAGAACCGCATCATCTCTTGGTAGACCTGTGCCTGCAAGGAAACATCAAACTGTCAAGTGCAGGATGGCCTACTCATCCTTGTTCTCATATGATCATAATCCAAACCAACTAAGCTAGAAAAATAAAATTTTGACATTTTTTCAATAAATTCTAAGCTAAGCATGAAATCAATATGCAAGTAGAGCAAAATGAAAATGAAATGCATCTAAACTAGTATGATCAATCAAGATGCAAATGCGGGGAATCAAAATTACTTACCTACTTACCTGGGGCATGGGCCCTAAAGAAGTCCTCTGACTTGGATGTGAGGTTGGAGAAGAGACCCATCTACAGGTAGTGGCATCTTTCTCCCGTCTAATGTTGTCAGATAATATCTTTCTTTGTCAGACTTCTTCCTGATGATGTAAGGGCCAAGCCATGAATTGTTGTCTTTTTGGTCATATATGGGCTTTCACTTTCTTTTGTCCCACATGAGAACAAGGATTCCTTCATTGAAATCGATGCAAGGTGTATTCTCATCATATGAAGGCTCTGTGTGGATTGTCTCTTTGACTATTTCTTCATGTTTCTCATCTTCTTCTTGTATAATATGGATGGATCCCAGCTCCTTCTGATGGTACTTTGTAGTCTTCTTTTCATCTGTCCATGGGAGAATCATCTCTATGGAATCTTCCTTCATGAAGGGTAACTCAGATGGATCATACTCAATAACTTGTGGAGGCATATCATGGTAGTGCTCATTGACATAGTTGGGCCCCCTCAAATCCATCACATGTGTATCTTTATTTTCCCTATTATGTAAGATCTCATATGTGTGATCGCCCATGGGAATATATGCATGTGTAAGGTCCATGCTAAGAAAACCTCAAAGGGATGAGGACCAGGTCCTTGATAAGAGCATCCCCCAGGCATCAGGGACATCGATCACCAATATGTCCATGAGGATGTTGATATGTGGAAAGTCTATCAAAAATACCTCAACGTCTTCACATACTCCCAATATATTAACTCTTCTTGAATCAATACCACAAACATTTCCATAAGGTTGGGTTGTCTTCAAACCAAGTTGTTTCATCACCTTCAAGGATATGACATTTGTCGAGGCTCCTGAATCAAGCATGCAATTGTTCAAGCAGAGGCCATTTATGCCTAATGACATATAGAAAGGAGGGTTATTGTCCCTTAGTCGATCGAGATACATAGTGTTTAACATGACGAGAGGATCCTCCTTCTCGGCTGGTACCTATAAGATTTTCAAAACTTCCCTTTTCACAGAAGGGATCTTACACATCTCTATCACTGGGATTGTTATGAACATAATATATAATAATAAGTATAAATACATCATAAATAGCTAATGAATAATAATGAAGATACACCTTCCCAGTGAAAGGTCACGTCTCTTCACGAAAGGCCACGCCTCCGTGGGTATATAAGGCCCTCATTCTTATTCTACTCACCATCTCATATTCATATACATTATTATTTAATATATTATCCTTTATGGATTATAACCTGTTGTCCTACCTACATTGGGCATTTACCTGGTGAACCG
>JASDQU010240411.1:0-11186 GCA_032191745.1 Picea mariana | reverse complement strand
GATGATGTATTATCCTGCTCTGAGCAGAGAGTTGATGAGAAACTCCAGATGACTCTCATGTGTAATGCGGTGGGAAAGAAGATTTATTGAGTGGATGTGTCTGTGGACGAGCACAAGTGAATGTGATCCTAGTGGTTGAGCACTAGTAAAGAAGTGGTTCTTCTATGTAATGTAGTGAGCCAGAGATATGGACATTCCCATAGGATGTGCCCCTAGTGGCTGAGCACTAGTGGGTGTATGAGATCCCTTGCTATATTTTTCAAGAGTCAGACCTACCTGCAACCCTAATTGTAATGTAAAGAGAACAGGTCGGCCCCACCTTAATGTAATTGATAATTAATGAAAAATATAATTAATCTGGTTATTATTAATTATACTGTGACTTAGAGAGGTCGGTCATGTTGTGCCAATAGACACTTTTGTTGATAGGCCAAGTCTAATATAAGTAAAGGTAGATTCCCCATTATGGAATCATATCTTTCATGTGAGTTTGGAAATTTCAGCAAGTACACTTTCTTGGGAAAATTGCGCACCTCTCTTGGGCGCTAGTCTTCTAGGGTTTGAGCACCCTCTTGTGTTCTAGGCTTTATTGGTGGTGAAGTTATTTCTCTTGAAGAATATAGAAAAGGATTTGGTTGGGTTTTCTTCTCTTGTTGAGAAGTGTTTCCCAGGATACTTCTTGTGTTCTTGTGCATGGTGTTTCTTCTTGTGATCTTGGTTGTTGCAATATTATTGGTTATGGTTAAGTCAAATGAAAAAAATGGAATGAACTCCATTCTTAACCATTCTCATAGAAAAATCAACATGGTTTCAGAGCATAGGTCTTGAAGAACCCATTGCACAAAACATATTTCAGCCATCCACTCACTCTTCTGCAGAAACCGTACGGCCCTCCTAGGGTTTCCAAAAAATTCGTATGGCCTACTCCTCTGAGAGTTTTCAGCACTTGAAACTTAGACGTTGTGGCTAAAAAGGACATGGGTGTGTACAGCCTCCTTCAGTGCATCTCCAAAAAATCTCAAACTGCAATTCCGAGCATTTTGACTTTTTGGCCCTAGGGTTTCGCTAATTTTTGCAAAAAAATTCAGAATTGTATTTCTGCAACACTTTGAAGAATCTCTTTACCTTACCAGGGCTATCATATTTCTCAAAGGCTTATTGTTGGCAGTTATAATTCCAACAAAACCTAAAAGTGTTAGCCTAGCTTACCCGTTAGGTTTTCTAGACTAGTTGACAAGGGTTTGTGAAGAATCCAAAATGAGCAAAATCATGATGGGAGGCAAGCTTGATGATTCAAGAAAAATCAGTTCCAGGAAGAGAAGACCTCAAATAAATGAAGACATCAACATCTCAGCACTCTCAAGTATGGTCCTTACTAATGATAATACTTGGTTAATTGATAGTGGTGCCTCCAGGAACATGATCGGTCTTAGAAATCACCTAACACATTTTGTTGAGAAAGAGACACATGTACATGTTGTTCTTGGAGATGATGCCAGATATAATGTGAGAGGAGTTGGAACTTCCACCTTCCAACTAGATTCAAATATGTAGCTTCAATTAGAAGAAGTACTATATGTACCCAGAATGAAGAGGAACCTTGTCTCTATTTCTGCCTTGGAAGACAAAGGCTATAATATTACCTTCTCAGAAGGAAGAGTTCTTGCATGGCACAAAGACTCATATAAGTTCTGCCAAGGTAATTGGTGTCTGAGAAAACAGCTTGTACAGATTAACCATCAAACCAGTCCAAGCCTTATTACATGACACTATCATCTTGAGTGAGCTATGGCATAGAAGACTTGCTCACATTCATTATAGATCTCTTCCAGCTCTAGGGAAAATGGTAACAGGTCTACCAGAAATACATATTCAGCATAAAGGCGTTTGCAAAGGTTGTGCCTTGGAAAAAATGTTAAAGGATCATTTCCAAGCAGTGACAATAGATCCAAGGAAATCTTGGACTTGTTACATTCATATGTATGTGGGCCAATGATTGTTGCATCTCTAAATGGGTACTTATACTATGTACTCTTCATAGATGATCACTCCAAGAAAACTTGGATTTACTTTCTAAAGAACAAGGATGGAGTCCTTGCAAAATTTCAAGAATTCAAAGCTCAGATTGAGAACCAGACCGCAAGAAAAATCAAAATATTAAGATCAAATAATGGAGGAGAATACACCTCAAAAGAAGTCAACAATTTTTTGTATTGAAGCAAGAATCAAGAGGGAGTTCACAGTTCCTTACAACCCTCAACAAAATGGGGTTGTTGAAAGGAAAAAATGACCTATCATTGAGGCAACAAAAGCAATGATACATGATCAGAGTCTACCTATGACTCTATGGGCAGAAGCATGTATGACATCAGTATATGTTCAAAATAGAATCCCTCATTAGATCCTAAAGAACATTACTCCAGAAGAAGCCTTCACCGGAGTGAAGCCTGAGATTGGACACTTCAAAATATTTAGATGTCCAGTATATCTTCATGTACCCAAAGAAAATCTATCCAAGCTAGAACCTTCAAAAAGGAAGGGCACATTTGTTGGATACAGTGAATCCTCAAAAGCATATCAAATCTACATTCATGGTCAGAGACAAATTGAAGTTGTTATCACTCCAAGAGTCACTCTCATACTGCAAATGAGAGTAAGCTTAATAACATAGAAATAAAAATACTTGATTGGTTTTGTGGATTAAGAAAAAGAAAACAAGGAAGGGGAAGGACAATAAGTTGTTGTAAATTAATGATGGACCATTGGGCTATGAAGTCAAGAAAACACCCTACTCATTAAATGCAATCAATCTGCATATCAAATAAAGGTTTATTGAATAGAGGAAGAAAAATATAACACAAAGAAGAACATCCATAAGGCAGATATCCTCTCTACATAAATGAATTCAAGGTACTTGAATGTAAACAGTGACTAATAGGCAAAATACATCAGATCCTCAAATGCTCAAGAATCCATTAATCAAAGGCAACCATGATCCTCAAGGTGTACAATTCATTCCAGTAAGAAGACAAATTGGAAAAGAAAACAAGAGATACAATATGATAACACAGATATCATGAACCTTCAATAACAAAAATGTTTACAAAAACAGAAGCCCCTCAGGGTTACAATGATCACAGGCAAAGTGCCTCCTACAGCTTTCTCATCTCTCTTGGCTCATGAATCCCCTTATCCAAGAGATCTCTCCTTCCTTAAATAGAAAATAACATCCAAATAACCTTAGGAGGTCGAATCCCATCTCCTCCATTGGATTCTAAGCCTTGGAGATAGGTGGCAACAATCAAAGAGACAAAAATCCAACAAACTGCTAATTTTTAGGAATTTGTTGGAAGTCATTAATAAATTGTTTCCACCTCATTGCATGAGGCCTTTGATGGAGCTAAAACTTAGGTGCAGGTATCCCTTGACATCTAACTGATCCTTGATAATTCATTTGAATCCTCCTTTACAGGTGGCAACCTCCCAACAAGGTGAATATCCAAACTGTGACCGCTACAGGAAATTTCGTAGTGTCGTTGTAAAACAGTTATGCACATTCGGTAGCGCCACTTATATGTTTAATATCTATCAAACCATAACACATTTTGAAAAACTGAGAGAGGTTTTTTTTATTTGGTATGTGATGAACAAAAACCTCCTCCATATTTCAAAAATACCTTCTCATTTGTTCATAATCCAAGTTTTTAGTCACTCAAAACTGGCAGAAGCGTCTTTGCAAAATAACTCTCCACAATTTGGTCTCTGTCAAAATTTTGGTAGCACCCGCCTGTGTGTCTGCATGTAATTTGGTAGTGCCATCATAATTCACAGCTACATCACTTCAACATTGGCATATTTGGTAGCATCTGACATGAAAACAAATTTGGTAACAACCTATGGAATTCATAGCGCCATCATTACACTACTTAACAGATTTGGTAGCATTTTAGGTAGTAAAATGGCAGACCATGCTATATAGACAATTATGTAGTGCCATGGTGCTATGGAATCTTTGTTCTCTTCTGTATGATGAGACTAATCAAGAACCTTTAGTTGATAGGTTAGAAGCCTATATATGCCTGTAGAGTTTATTTAGTTGCTAATGGAGAGGCAAGCCTCTTCTGGCTGCAAATTCTTGTGCTAACATAGGCTCCATGGGGGATAGATTCCTCCCTATGAGGCTCTAATAAATCTTGTAGTTTCATTGCCTTATCCTAGGGTTGCTCCCAACCTTTAACGTCTGCAATCTACTTTTCAACTGAAACTAAATGCAAATGAAAACTAAAACTGACAAAAATGACGAAAACGATGCTTGTCCAGCAAGCTTATTGCACACACCTACTCTAATTATTGGGAAAATGAAGCATTCAAGTTACAAGAAACAACCAATGAAGCCATTTCATCATTTTTTCAACTATTTGAAGCTTTGAAATGTGCTTCCTTAAGCACTAGAGATAATTCCTACTTGGAGGCACGTCAAAGAAACATTTGGCAATACACTTTCCATTGAAGAAATCAGCGAGCCTAGGCTCACTTGCTGCTTGCACACAGGATGCAAATGGATCCTGAAAAACATCATCAATACTTTCCCCTACAACATTGCTTTGTGTAAAAAGGAAAAGTACTTCATAAGTTCCTTCCTCCACTGTGCTTGGTTGTTGCATTGCTTGTTGATTTTCTTATTCATTCTCAATGCATATGGCCTTGGTCCAATCCTGGTCATGAAGTGTATTAGGAAAAAGGCTTAGTGATGCTTGTCTTTCTTTAATTTCAACCTCTCTCATCTACTCACATGGAATTTGATCTTGGTTGCTTGATGAAACTGAGCTTGTGTCTTCAAGAGGAATAGGGGGTTGATAGGGCAGTTCATCACAATTAGAAGTTCTTGGGAAACTACACTCTTATGTCTTATCTTCTGATTGTGAAGGATATTCATCATAGCTTGTCTTATGGTCCCAATTTCTCATTTTTTCACCTTCTAAACTTAGATTATCATATTTTTCTTCTTTTTCGGCAACAAAAATATGACATGAGGGTTGAAACAAGCTATTGTTGCTTTGATGGGAAAGGTACTTCTCTGATATAAGGTCTTCAACAGACTGTTCGTAGAAATCATTTTCATAATCATCATACAAAGGTGAATCAATGACCATTTGACTATTAATGGTTGAGGGGATTAGTACAATAGCTGGGGCAACTGGTTGTTTAGGGAAAACATTCTCATAGTCATCAAAACTTGACAAATTATGGCACATTGGTTCATTAACTATAGGAGGGATTTCAACAACAATTGGTAAGTTATGAATTCAGTCATGACAAGCTGCAACACTATCCTCATGATGAAATAACTCTGAACCTAAGATGGCCTCTTGACTTAAAGAATCGAGAAAAGGAAATGATGGATTGTCCATATTGATCTTTCTCTTGAGGACCTAGATTTTGACATGAATGACACATTTGTTCTTCAAATTTAGGAAAAGCATTATGAAACTCATCATCTAAGTCCTACTCTCTGCAATCATCCCCTTCATCATCACTGCTAGAGGAATCACTTGTTGAATCCTGAATATATGATGCATACCCCTCACAACAATTCTCAAAAATTCTTTCAGCTGGATAAATTATCTTGCAATGAGAATAAAAATCATCACGAAATTTCTTCAAAGAGGAAATACTAGAAGCAGGGAGTGTTCTATACCATTGTCTCGCATATCCTTCCAATGAATACATGAACATCATGAACATTTTCATCAATATATCTTCATGATGGATGTCAAGTTGTTGCATCAAAGCATGAAATTCATGAACATGCTCAACAGGGTTGTCATTCTCACCTTCATAAAATCTGGGCAGTAGATCTTGCCATTCATCGATTTGAGGCATAGGATGTGGATAACCATCTATGGCTGAAAAATTGAGTGGGGAAAACCTCCTAGCCATGATAGCCTTCATAGCCATTTAATTTGTCTCATTCCAGTGGAGTCACCAACAGATTCTGAACAATGGAGTCGCCATGGTGAATGTGCAGTCTTGAAGGTGTCCAATTTCAGTCACCATCTAAAGCTGGAGTTGTGCAGTGTCGTTCTTCCCAGGGAGCTTTTCAATCTGCTCAAATCCGTCCCCGGCAATGGCACCATTTATGTTATCACTCCAAGAGTCACTCCCAGACTGCAAATGAGAGTAATCTTGATAACATAGAAACAAAAATACTTGATTGTTTTTGTGGATTAAGAAAAAGAAAACAAGGGGAAGGACAGTAAGTTGTTGTAAATCAATGATGGACCATTGGGCTATGGAGTCAAGCAAACACCCTGCTCATTAAATGAAATCAATCTGCATATCAAATAAAGGTTTATTGAATAGAGGAAGAAAAATATAACACAAAGAAGAACATCCATAAGGCAGAGATCCTCTCTGCATAAATGAATTCAAGGTACTTGAATGTAAACAGTGACTAATAGGAAAAATACATCAGATCCTCAGATGCTCAATAATCCATTAATCAAAGGAAACCATGATCCTCAAGGTGTAAAATTCATTCAAGTAAAGACAAATTGGAAAATAAAACAAGAGATACAATCTGATAACACAGATATCATGAACCTTCAATAACAGAAATGTTTACAAAAACAGAAGCCCCTCAGGGTTACAATGATCACAAGCAAAGTGCCTCCTACAACTTTCTCATCTCTCTTGGCTCATGAATCCCCTTCTCCAAGAGCTCTCTCCTTCCTTAAATAGAAAATAGCATCCAAATAACCTTAGGAGGTCGAATCTCATCTCCTCCATTGGATTCTAAGCCTTTAAAATAGGTGGCAACAATCAAAGAGACAAAAATCCAACAAACTGCTAATTTTCAGGAATTTGTTGGAAGTCATTAATAAATTGTTTCTACCTCATTGCATGAGGCCTTTGATGGAGATAAAACTTAGGTGCAGGTGTCCCTTGACATCTAACTAATCCTTGATAATCCATTTGAATCCTCCTTGACAGGTGTCAACCTCCGAACAAGGCGAATATCCAAACTGTGACCGCTGCAGGAAATTTTGTAGCATCGTTGTAAAACAGTTATGCACATTCGGTAGCACCACTTTTATGTTTAATATCTATCAAACCATAACACATTTTGAAAACATGAGAAAGGTTTTTGTTATTTGGTATGTGATGAACCAAAACCTCCTCCATTTTTCAAAAATACCTTCTCATTTGTTCATAATACAAGTTTTAAGTTAGTCACTCAAAACAGGCAGAAGCGTTCTTGCAAAATAACTCTGCACAATTTGGTCTCTGTCAAAATTTTGGTAGCGCCCGCCTATGTGTCTGCGTGTAATTTGGTAGTGCCATCATAATTCGCAGCTACATCACTTCAACATTGACAAATTTGGTAGCATCCGACATGAAAACGGATTTGGTAACAACCTATGGAATTCATAGCACCATCATTACACTGCTTAACAGATTTGGTAGCATTTTAGGTAGTAAAATGGCAGACCATGCTATATAGACAATTCCGTAGCACCATGGCACTATGGAATGTCTGTGCTCTTTTGTATGATGAGACTAATCAAGAACCTTGATTTGATAGGTGAGAAGCTTGTATATGCCTGTAGAGGTTATTTAGTTTCTTAAGGAGAGGTAAGCCTCTTCTGGTTGCAAATTCTTGTGCTAACAGAAGTAAGTAGAGATGTTACTTTTGAAGAAGAAGTAGCCTTCCAGAAATCCAGAGAAGGTTAGATGGAAATTTATAGTGAGACAATGCCTTCTCCCCCTTCAGCAGTTCAGAGGGAGACAGATATTATTTCAAATGATCTAATAAGTCCAGTTGATCCAAGTGTTCGAGTGGATTCAGTTGCTCCAAGCAACATACCCATAGATATTACAATTGGACATAAAAGGCATGCTTGGGCCCGACAAACTCTACAAGAAGCAAAAGGGCATAAAACCCCACAAGGAACAACCAGAGAGAGCAAGAGACCAAAGAGATTCTCAAGCTACCTTTCAGCCATGACCCACATTATTGACTCAGAGCCATCTTTTCATGGAGAAGTTTCAGGTGAAGTATGGCAAGATGCCNAGTGACTTCCAAATGGATTTATAAAATCAAGCATGTTGTTGATGGAAGCATCGAAAAATAAAAAGAAAGATATGTGGCCAGAGGGTTTTCACAAATAGAGGGAGTGGACTATGATGAGACTTTTGCACCAGTATCCCGATACACTTCCATCCGATCTATCATTGCACTAGTTGCTTCCATGGGTTGGAAGCTACATCAAATGGATGTAAAGACATCTTTTCTCAATGGTGAAATTGAGGAAGAATTTTATATTGAGCATCCAAAAGGATTCATTGTACACAACGAAAGATCTCATGTATGTAGGTTAAAGAAAGCCCTATATGGTCTAAAATAAGCACCACATGCTTGGTACGAGAAAATGGATGGATGTATGATGAGTTTGGGCTTCAAAAAAAGTGTCGCTGACCCAAACTTATATTATCACATTGATGGCAATGAGTGTTTGATTTTGTTCCTATATGTGAAAAAAAATTTCCTCATCGGTTCAGAGAGACTCATTGTTGAATGCAAACAAGCATTGACTACTAAATTTAAAATGAAGGATTTGGACTTGATGCACTACTTCTTGGGACTAGAAGTATGGCAGAGAACAGATGAGATTTTCCTTCAAGGAAAATATACTATGGAGATACTGAAAAATTTTGGCATGACAGAATGCAAATCCATGCCCACTCCAATGGTTATGGATTTGAAGAAAATGAGTGATATTGATTTAGGAGATGTAGATCCACACTTATACCGACAATTGATTGGATCACTGATGTATCTGGTTAAAACCAGACCGGACAATTGCTATGCAATAAATGTGCTTAGCCAGTTTATGAGCCAACCGAGACAGACACACTGGATAGCTGCAAAACATGTATTGAGATACTTACGAGGCACAATTGGTTATGGATTAAGATATGCCTCCAATATGGATTTGAGCCTGCAAGGATATGTCGATGCATATGGGCAGAAAGCACAGTAGACAGAAAAAGCACCTCCGGTTGTTGCTTCACTTTAGGGTCTGCCATAGTTTCCTGGTGTAGTAGAAAACAAAGCTATGTTGCATTGAGCACCGCAGAGGCAGAGTACATTGCATTGAGTGTAGCAGTCCGCAAAGCAGTATGGCTTCGCAAACTTCTGACTGACATGTTCAATCATGAGATGGATCCTACTACTATTCATTGTGATAACCAGAGTTGTGTAAAGCTCTCTGAGAACGTTGTGTTTCATGACAGATCGAAACATATTGAGATAAAGTATCACTATATCAGAGACATGGTGCAGAGGAAGACAGTACATGAGCAGTATCTTCCTACTCATGAACAGATCGTAGATATCTTCACCAAACCACTTGCTAAGACAAAGTTCGAGTATTTCCATGAGAGACTTGGCCTGGTGGAAAATGCCTCCCTTGCTAAGAGGGAGTGTTCATGATTGCAGCTACGTGAGACATTCTCCATAACACAAACCTGAGAAAGATCCCCTGAGAGGGGTGTTATTAAGCCCTAATATTGGCTCATTACCCCTTAATTGAGGCATATTATATTAGTAATGTTATTTTATTTATGTTGGCTTTAGGCCAGTAGTTGTAATTATACCTCCTAGTCTCCTATATATACCAAGGAGACATTTTCATTTTGAATCATCTTGGACTTGAACATTTAAGTGGAGTAAAAGGAGGTTGCCCCCTTGAAGAGGCTTATTATCTGAAATTATCTCTTTTTCAAGGCATTGAGTACTTTTTCTGAGGATTTTCTATGCTATATTGATATTTGGTTCTTAACATATGGTATCAGAGCTCAAGGTCTTGGGGTTTCGCTGCTACATCTGAGACACCTTGGCATTTTCGCTATAACTTCTTTTCTAAAACGTTTCAGAAGGAACGGCTTGGAGGATATTTAGTAGACGAATCAAGGTACGTTGGGTTAAAAATTCATCTCCTGAGGCCTTATAATTTCGTAGATACAACCTGTACAAGATAGGGTTCTGGAATCATCCTGAACTGAGTCAATGTGGATTTTTCGCTATAAAAAAATTTTTGTAACATTTCAGACCCTAAAATATGGAGGATATTTACAGAAATTAGTAAGGTATCTTTGGAAAAAAATTTAGCTTCTGGGTCATCTTAAATTTTTAGATACACCATGTGTAAGATAGGGTATCTGACTAGTCCTATTGACTAGTCTCAAGAAGGTGTTCCAGGTAAAACAATCATAACTTCTTCCTAGAGTATCCAAATTGCGTGAGACTGGTTTCATTGGATCGTGGACAGTCTGTAGTATTTCTGGTGCAAGTTTTAGAATTTTATATCAATTATTTTGTGCGGAGCATGCTATACAAGTGAGATCTCCTGGAAAGGTTAAAAATCGGCAAGTTGTGGGGAAGTTACCGTAAATTCCACTTGGCACATCCAATTTTGATCAGACCTATGGCATTGCAGAGGAGAAATATCAGCGAAGTACATAAAATAAAGTTTCATACCCAGAAGGGATGAAAATTGGGAGATACAACAGAAGAAATATTGTCTAGCAGAACCACCTCAAAATCAAGGTTCAAAAGTAATACTTGGCCAACATGCCACCAAAAAAGGAAACTTCTACACCAAATAAGCCTCCAGAAAATCCTACATGGACTCTTGATGAATGTGAAGAAATGCGTAGGGACATAAATGAACTACAAAATAAGATGGATTCAATGGAAGCTAAGTTGGATACTAAGATGGATTCAATGGAAGCTAAGTTGGATACTAAGATGGATGGTTTAAAAGGGGAGATCATGGAAGTATTGAAAAAATTTGTAACAGAGAAGACACCTGAAAGTGAAAATGCATCCCATGAAATTCATGATGAGGACACGAGGAAGGTGAATCAAGAATGGAGAAACTCCCACTTTGGTTTGAAGACCAACCATGTTCCTAAGATTGATATGAGGAAGTTTGATGGCAAGGAGCCAATCACATGGATACTTCAGATGGAGCAATTCTTTGATCTCCATAATGTGCCACATACACAAAAGGTACGAATTGCTTCTTTATATTTAGAACCTAATCAATTTGTATGGTATTGATGGCTTTGTTCTCGCAAATCACTCGTCACTTGGACAATTTTCACGAAAGAAATGATAG
>JASDQU010240410.1:66425-76675 GCA_032191745.1 Picea mariana | reverse complement strand
CCAGTGAGAGAGAGGGAGTTCTTCTTATTTCTTCAATTTCTGGAAATTACATTTCAGCAAAAATAAACCAACATAAATTTAACTTATCTCTTCCTCGATTTCCGTGCTTGAAATTGACTGGAAGACACCCCAAATCAGCCACCTCAAAAACTGTGCTTAGACAGCCGTACCGTACGGATTGTCACAACATTAAATGCTGTACGAATTTCTAGAAAAACGTGCCCAGAAATTAAATGCGGCCGTACAACCTGTACGGTCACTTTAATGCTGCTGTTCTCCTCGTTTTGTGTGCTGCTATGTGTTCTGAACAGGTACAATAAATGCTGCCGTACCAAATCCGTACTGTACGGATTCCTTCCTGCTGGTTGCCTCGAAATCCGTGCCCTGCTTTTGCCTTGGAATTCGTGCCACTTTTCTGCTGCTATTTCTTCTTAGAAAAAAAAATGGAAACTTTCTCTTCTCTTGCTCTCTCTCAATCTCTCATGGAAAAGAATGAGCTCTTTTGGTCTTTTTCCTCCTTTAGAATCCCTAAGTGACTCTTAGGTTTCTTTTTGATCCAAGGGCTCACATTGCCCAAGATCAACGGTTGAAATTAAATGCTCCATTNCTTATAAAGTGACTTTATGAAAAAGACCCACTTTTAAGTTGTGGACCACATTCCTAGGTAAAAGTTTAAAAACCCATAGGAACCACTTGTCCAAGGTACAAATCTTCATTAAAATTCAACAAACCCAACAACGTTGACCCATAAAAAGTTTCTTACGACCTTTCATGATAGGATTTCTTAAAGGGCACCTAACACAAGGAATAGTAAGCATGTGTGGTATCGGACACCTTAGTGAAAATAAAAAAAACTTTTCCACAAGAACCAGAGGTTTCATAATCCACTTATTGTCTTTTTTCTCAACCCTCTAGACCACCGTATCCCACAGATCTTTTGGGCAAGCCCTAAAAGGCAAAGTGGATTCTTAGAAACTGAAATACTTGGATAGTATGGATCCATGACTAGTGTTGATCCTCAAGTTGATGGGAATTTGGTGTTAGCTCTACCTATGGCATTGCATTTTGAGCTATCGGATGTTGGAGTATGAGGTAATCACACAAATGTAAAGAGGTTCTCCATGGTATTCTCCCGCAAGGCTTGTAGCTCATCCAAAATGTGAGAAAAGGAGTCATTGGTAAAATTCCCATTAACCAATAACACAATCTTAGGCTCATGAATGGAATGCCTTGGATAAGTCCCAACCCACCTTATTCCAAATGAGATAGCCCAAAGCTCTTACGTTTATTACAATCAATGTAATAGATCTAAGCAATTGAAATTCCCCTAACTCATCTATTTATGGACATCCTAGAGCTTTTAACATAGCAAGAAGGAATGACCATTCCACCCAGTTGCAGGCTTTTTCAAAATCAAATTTAAGGAAGACTTCATTGAGGCTTGGAGAACAATCCCATTTCATTCCGTCCCACATGACAATGACATTGTTAAGGATATTACGACTTTGAATGAACATAATGTGGTTAGGCCGCCCAATTTTAGGTAGATTGTGTTTTATACACATATCAAGGCCTTAGCCAAGATTTTATTGGAAGTATTCATCAAAGTAATTGATCTCCAACACTTTATATGCCCAAAATATCCTACCTCATGAATGGATTAGAAGATGGCATGGTTAATTCAAGATCCCAAAAATGGTTTCCCCATAGCCTCCTCATAGACTTGTGAAAGGCCACGCTCGACAAACTCCAATGTTGCTTTGTAAAACTCACAAAACACACATCGGATGTTTTCCAATCTAAGGGCCAGGTTAACTACCATCTCACGAAGGGCTATTATCAACTCGTCCAAAGTCAATATTTGGTCACATGCCCTCATGTGCTTCCTGAAAACCTAAGTCAAGGCTATGTATAGTCATCACTACATGGCCACCTCATGCTTCTTAGCATGTCCTTGAGATTGAAATACAATTCTATAGTGATTGATGAATTCAATTTCTATATTTTCCTTGTTGGTCACTTTCTCTATCATTTTAATGGTAGCAAATTAGAAATTACTAATTTTCCCCTATCCTCCTTAGTGACTAGGTTCTTGAAAAATGCTTTGGTGGGCCTATTTCTTGTCCTTGGCCAATGTAAGGGGGTGCAAAGCTAAGGATATCTTGCATGGAAAACTTCATCAACTCTCAAAAAATGGCGAAGTCTGGTCAGTCAATCCCACTTTTCAACCTCAAAGGGGCCATTCTAGAGAGCACGAGAGACATACTTTGAATCACCATGAATAACTATATTGGATTTTCACGGGTCCACTGCAATCTAAAGACCATATCCTCTAAGAAAGGCCACATTATGAGACAAGAGCCATTATATTAGTAGGAGACACTACTCCCTTGTAGCTTCCCTCATTACCGCATAGATCATAATGTGTTGGTACTTGTATGCTGTCACAGACCAGTCCTCACAACCAATGTGGAATAACACACTAGAGGAGATGAGATTTTATATTACAAAGTACATCTTATATTGTTATGGATATGTTGCCAAATCAAAAAATTAGGAGGACTTCAAAATTGTTTCTCGTTTCTAACATTGGAATCTCTTAAGCTTTTTGTACGTTAAAAGGGACATAGATCTACAATACTTATCCACCTCTTAGTGCATATAATAAAATACATCATTTTGCATATTACAAATAATTTAATGTGTAATTGAACAACAACCACTACTCATAGCCTTGGATCAAGGGTTGAATTTTTTTTTAATATAAGTAAGAAGTAGTTTTTATATATTTTTAAAGGGGTCAAGTATAGGAATTTACAAAATGCTTGAGCATACAAGGCATGGAAGTGTTCTTAAGATCTCCATTGTGTGGATACAAGGATGCAAACCATAAAGAAAATACCCTAGATATAGACTTTACAACATTAGAGAGAGAAATATGAAGCCAAAAATACACCATGAGAGAAGTATAAAGCTTCAGTAATAACTCTATTCTATAGGCCTAGCTCGACAAAGAGTAAAAAAAAAAATCATTTAGCACAAGAAGTAAGAGAATTGCATTGTTGGCCTTCATCTTTGGCTTTGATTGCATTGTTGGAACCTTCCTCCTGCAATAGTTTGAACATAAGACCTTTAATCCAAGTGAGCTCCTTGTTTTTCTTGAGTGTTCTCTCTAGATAGGGAAACAAATCAATGACTAGTTCCTTAAAGTGGTTTTGAGCATTGAGGCTAGAAGCAATAAAGGTACGAATATACCACATCACATCCAAAGTATTTTTGAAAAGAGTGTGTTTGCCTCTAGTGTTCATTGGATCTTCTATGAGAAAGTTTGAGATGAGAGGGTCCTCAGTTTACTTAACCTCAGTAGCAACCTGAGCTACATCATCCTTCTTTTCCATCTCAAAGAAGGCTCCATCCAAGTGGGAGTGCGTAAAGGCGAAGAGCTTATGCTTGTTATAAGCTTTATAGAAATACAAGATGCCTCTCTCAGAGACTTCTTCCTTTAAATCATTCTTGTTGGAATCCTCTATGTGCAATGCTGGGGGAGGTTATGCTTCCTAGGAAACCAATAGACCTGCGGGTGTCGTTAATCTTGCATGTCAAAGAGGGGTCTTGACCATCCTTATCCTCCAAACTTCCCTATTTTTTAAGTTCAGGGCTTTCCCATTTAAGAGTAAGGACACGATTTTTGATTGAAGTGGGAGGGTCAGTAGTCCAAGATATGAGTAGAAGCCAACAAAGGGTATATTCAAAATGAAATTGACAAGACTCTTCAAATGGATGGGCTAAGGACCGAATGACATCATAATTAATGAGAGGATGATGGGTTTGAGACTATGGGCCAATGGTCAGATAAAACAAAAGCGAATGCCCGAAGAGAGCTTCTCATCCCGTGCTACTTAATTACGCCCAACAAAGCATTCGATGTGTGGACACTTTAGAATACAAGCCAAACAAATGAAATTTTCCCCCGTGAGAGAGAAAAATAATTTATAGGAGAGAGAAAAACGAATTTAGAAACTTCTTCAATTGCTCGAGATTGAGGATCACTGATTTACCCTCTCCAAAATCATACAACGGTGGAAAACTAAGAGCTGTTGGGATGGTTTTTCTCCATTAAACAATTTATTATGCAGATCAACAATCACACAGTGATAAAACTCACAAATGACACATATTCTTATACTGGAAGCTCAACATCTAATGGAGATTTTATTAAGCTCAGGAGATAATTACAACAGTGTGAGCTATACACGACAATTGTGTATTGTTACTCACAAGCAGTACAAGTTGCAGATGGCCACGGCTCAGAGATACCTTCGCGCAATGTAGATAGGCTCTTTGACTCCTTCGTCCACCAAACTTCAAGCAGGTTGTCGTATTCGAGCTTTCATTTTTGCCACTATTCTCTCCACTTCTCCTTCATCTCCCGTTAACCTTCATTCTTTTAATGGGATGCCTTTGGAAGGCCAACCATCACATAGTTCATTTCCACTTCCACTTTGCCAAAAAGACAATAAAATAAAAGAATAATTACAAATTTACAAGAGGTTCCAATTTTGATCACACCTCCCCATTTGCAAGCTTTTGGTCCCCAAAAGCTTCAATTCCCTTAAATCTTCTTCTCCAATCATCAAGCCGACTCCGGAAAAACTCCAAGAAAGGGTGCCTCCGTTGTATGATGGAAGATAAGAGCTGAGTAGGGGGTGCCTTTGGCATAACCCGCTGTCAATCTCATGGTTGGAGATGACATTTGCTACTGCAATAGGTTGTTGGACAACCACTGCTCCTTGGGCTGCAAGTGCAGACAACTCCTCTTTCCCTTTGACTCTCCAAGCTTTCTTCTTGCCTGTTCGGATCTTGGGATAGAGTTTCGGGTGAAGCCTCCAACATTGGGCCTTCCAATGTCCATTCAATCTACAATACTGACAATAGTTCCTGCATGGGCTACTTGGCCTTCTAGAGTGCCAACAATCACTATCCTTATGACCCATTTTCCTGCAACAGAAACAAACTATCCCATACCTTTTCGGTTTGTGATGATGCTTGTGATCTTGGTTGCTTGGTCCCCCAAGAATTGGAGCGAATATGGATGACGAAATCATCTCTTTGCTACCCTCTTCCAAGCTTCTACAAGAAAATTTGAGTGGCTTGCTGCACATGGCATCTTTTTTGGTTCTTCTTGCCTTGAGGAAAGTGGTTTGAGCTACACTTGTGTCGGATTCTTGTCCACTAAACCCTAGTCCTTTAAGCTTGGGCCTCTGTTGAGCTATAATGGCAATCAAAATCCCTTGGCCTTCCTTTCCTAGCCCTTGGCCTTCCTTTCCTAGCCCTTGGCCATCATAGCCCATTTTCCTCATGAGCTTGGAATCAATGCCTCTAGTGTGCTTCTCAAAGTCACCAAAGGTTTCTTGAGAAAGGGTCTTAGAAGGTGAGTTTACCATGCTTGTCTCTGTCATGATACTAGCTTCAACAGTGGCAATTGAAGGGGCTTGCTTGGTCTCTTGAACATCTACTTCTAGCTTCTTCAAGGCCTCTTCCTTCGGTGCCAAGTTCTGGTATAGGTGAGCAGCGACCTCATTGAACCTCTCCTCTTGCCAATTATCCAGCTCAATGAATTTCTCCTCCAAGTGCAAGAGCTGCAATGTACTCCTTTCTAATTCTGCCCTTATGGCGGTGAAGGAGTCCTGGCGCTTGACAAACTCTTTTTCCAACTCATCTGCTATTTGCCTCCAATACCGACTTTCTTCTTGAATTTGCATGTTGAAGTCTCTGAACTCTTCTAACTTCTCCCTATTCAAGGCTTTTCCCAGGTTAACTTCTTCAAGGTCCTTGACGAACCTGCTCTGATACCATCTGATCCGTAAATGGAAGCTTATAGCTTGTCCATTTCTCCAACACAGAACCTTGTTTAACATTATTTCACTGCTCTGTTAGTTTGAAAGAAAACCTTGGGTGATGTACTTGATATGGCTTGTTATAAAGCACTACTCATAACTCTTGACTTAAGATTGCTCTCCAATTCCCACCCACATTAAATACAATAAACACACCCCTCTCCGAACAATGTGTACATATCAAAATTCAACATTCTCAAATGGACAATGCATGTGATTTCAAGTTAGCTCTGGTGGTCTATGTCAATGCTTGAGCATTGTTATAAGCCAACACTACCCAACTAAGAGTCACTCCAATTAATCAAAGACAACTATCACTCAACTGATACTATGGGTGCTATTCTCCATTGCATTGTTTAGTGAAAGGAAAACGTGCATCTTGTGAGGGATTTCTTTTGGCTACTCGCTGAAGAGGGAGAGAGGGATTGGATGGCCATATAGCCCATGGGAAAGACCCATCACTCAAGCAATGACCAGAAAAAAAATTTGCTCGACCCACAATAGAAAAAAAATGCCCAGCAAAGAAGAGGGACGGTCAACAAACCAAATACGTTTTCCAGCGAGTAACGATTTATGGGTAGAAAGAAGATGCTCAACAAAGAGAAAAACGACCCAACAAATATTGCCATCGACTCGCTGGTCGATTGGGACACTCAAGGCTCCGTAAATGGCACGCCAAAGGAGAGGGCGACCATGTACGAATTAAAGACGCCCAACCAAATATAAATGGGCCTTGTGCTAATTAAATACGCCGAGCAAAGCATTTGAGGACACTTTAGAATACAAGCCAAACAAAAGAAATTTGACCCCGTCAGAGAGAAAAACGATTTACACGAGAGAGAGAGAAACAAGTTTAAACTTCTTCAAGAGCTCGGGATTGAGGACCTTTCATTTCCCCTCTCCAAAATCATTCAACAGTGGAAAACTGAGAGCTGTTGGGATGGGTTTTCTCCATTAAACAATTTATTATGCAGACCAACAATCACACAGTGATAAAACCCACAAATGACACTCAGATTTTATACTGGAAGCTCAACATCTAATGGAGATTTTATTAAGCTCAAGAGATAATTACAACGGGGTGAACTATACATGACATTTGTGTATTGTTACTCACTGGCAATACAAGTTGCAAATGGCCATGGCTCAGATTTACCTTCGCTTAGTGTTGACAGGTTGTATGACTCCTTTGTCCACAAAGCTTCGAGTAGGTCGACCTCTTCGAGCTTTCATTTCTGCCACTATTCTCCCCACTTCTTCTTCATCTCACGTTGCCTCTTCACTACGACCTTCATTCTTTTAATGGGTTGCCTTTGGAAGGCCAAGCATCACATAGTTCATTTCCACTTCCACTTTTCCAAAAAGGAAAAAGAAAATAAAAGAATAACTACAAATTTACAAGAGGATCCAATTCGGATCAACAACTCCCTTTGGTGATCTTCCATAAATAGTCTGAAATGGATTCTTGGCCACAGATCGATTTACTGAATTGTTGTAGAAAACTTCAGCCTGGGCCAAAACCAAATCCCACTGGGTTGGTTTCTCTCCTCTGAAGCTCCTCAACAAATTTCCAAGACTCCGATTAGCCACGTTGGTCTGTCCGTCTGTTTGTGGATGGTGTGCTGAGCTGTACAACAAATTCTTCCTTCTCCTCCCTTTGTAAGTGAATTGAAAATATTCTCATAAGGTTTGTTTTCATTGCATTTGCCACCTTTCCATCCTTATATAGTGCCTTCCTCTTCCCATTCTTCTTTTCACTCCATTCACCACCTCCCTATCCTTATGTGGTGCTGTTCTCTTCCCATTGCTTTGAGCAATGAGGTCTTCATAAAATCTCGGGTTTAGGGCATTTGCTAAAGTGTGCAATGAAATGTTCAACAGGTTCCACCTCTCAACAATGATTTTCTTCACCAAATTAGCAAAATGAGCATCGATAAATAAAAGCCGAGGAGATTGTGAAATGATATCCATAGTTTTCTCAACCATGGTATCCATGGTTTATGGTGTCATTTAATCCATTTCTATGAGTGCCTTTGTGGAAAGTGCGCTTGCTCTTGAGTTACCTCATTCTTAGGCGCTATTTTTTCCCAACCACTTTATCAACCATCTTTCTTGTCGTCTTTATCATATTTTCATGTCCCCTTTTTATAAGGTTTCAAGCTATAACATTGCTACTTGGGACTAGGGTGAGCATTGAAAGGGTAGAGCTCAAGTTCAGATTGGCTTTTGTTGGTCCTTTGCTATCATTCCTTTCTTTCTTTAGCATCATTTTCTTATTCTTTTAATAGCAACTGCAATCAACCTCTGGGCCTTCAACCCCTCTTCTAATGAGAGAATGGACCATGACCCATTGCCGAAGTTTAGTACACTAGGAGAGGCTCCAGGATGGAACGTGTTAAGTATGGTGGGGAACAGAACGTTACCCTTGTGAGGGCCCCCTAGTAGTACCCCTTTTTCCTGGGTGGTGACAGGACTAGGGCATAGAAGTTGACCACCAAGGTGAAACAAGGCAACTGACACAATTTCCCAAGCCAATGATCCATTATCTAATTTCAACCAAAGATCCTCATCCACATGCCCGACAAATAAAGCACAACACTTTGCATGAAAGAAGGGCTAGCATACCTCATGGTGGCAATGGGTTACCATCTCCCATACTCTGGGTTGCTCGAATGTGATGAGCCATGGTTGACCAATATCTGTGGATATGCTGATCATCATCATTGTCGGGATCATGTTCTCCATTGCGGGCCATGAGACATGATTTTCTCTAGTTACCCCTAGGCATGGGGGGGTAACAGGTGGAACATTGGAAAAATGCCAGTTGTTGCTGTTAGGTGTTGAGTGTTGAGGAATTGTTTCTGAAATCCATGACACTTTAGAAAATAAAATAATACACTAAAAGAGAACTCTCTCATGGGAAGAGAGCAGTGGGAACTGTAAAAGAGCTGTTGATCAGAGAGACACTTGGTTTTTGTTATTGACTTTGTTTTACTTCTACGAAATTCTTCAGCACAATTTTTATTTCGTTTTTGATTAAGATTTCACTTGTTCTTGTTGTTTCTTATTTGGAAGATTGTTTTCTTTGTTGCTTAAATTGTTTGGTATCCTGTATTGAGGCACTCCTTGGTTCTTATATTCAAGGTGGTTTTCTTTTATGCAGGTGGCCAAGAAAGCAGTTCCTATAACTGGAAAGATTAATGTAACTCCATTGTTAGAGGAGAAATCTATACATGTGACAGAGGAGCCATTGTCATATGCTAATAAGACGGTATGGATTGATTACAGTGATGTTTGAAACTCGTAATCTGTTTTTTTACTGATTTCTATTTGCTTTGCTCGTGAACTGATAGTGTTTATCTTTGTTCTCAGGAGGCAAAAATTGCTTTCAAACAGCTGTTGGAGTCCGCTCATGTGGAATCTGATTGGACTTGGGACCAAGTGATATTTCTATGGTTTTATTATTACTACTTTCTTTAATTGATACGAGAATACAACTTTTTTGTAAATTCTTAACCTTTTTTGCTCTTTACTTATTTTAATGTTTTTTTGCATTGGGGAAAATATATAATCTTATCCTAGGCAATGCGAGTAATAATTAATGATAAGCGATATGGAGCCCTTAAAAGCCTTGCAGAGCGAAGGCAGGCATTTAATGAAGTATGAACCTATTTCTTCCCTAGCTTTTTGAGAGAATTTGCTAATCAGCAGTTGTCTAGTATCATCATTGCTGAACTTTCATAGCCATTGGTTGTTATGCTTTCTTTGACATACAGTATTCTGCACAACGGAAGAAACAAGAGACTGAAGAGAAACGTCTCAAGCAAAAGAGAGACCGTGAAGAATTTGTTAAGATGCTCGAGGTATGTCTTTATGAGTGACACTTGAGCTTCAATTTCACTTGATTTTTCGCCTGCAGTTTCTATTAAGATGACAAGTATGGTGTCAATGCTAGAGGAAGACTGTTAAAATTAACTTCAAAAATAATAAATATTGCTGTCATATTTGATCTTTTGTTCAGGAATGTAAGGAGCTTACATCAACAATGCGCTGGAGGTTTGTTCATTCAAACTGAGTTGCATTATTTGCAGTGTAAATTATATGGATGTGGATTGTGACTGTGAGGATATATTTGTTTCGGCTCATGTAATTTTGGTCTTTTGCTTGCCATTTGGTAGTGGTTAGTTTTTACTTCTTGCTAAACTAATTATTGAAATATTGTGAACAGCAAAGCTGTCTCTCTATTTGAGATTGATCAGAGATTCCATGCCATTGAGCGAGGCAGAGAGAGAGAGGAGCTTTTTGAGGACTACGTGCTTAACTTGGAACGCAAGGTATGGGATATTTTGATAA
>JASDQU010240410.1:22720-36019 GCA_032191745.1 Picea mariana | reverse complement strand
AGTCCCAAT
Source organism: Picea mariana (assembly GCA_032191745.1). Lineage (NCBI taxonomy): Eukaryota > Viridiplantae > Streptophyta > Pinopsida > Pinales > Pinaceae > Picea > Picea mariana. The sequence goes on along the minus strand of JASDQU010240410.1, from coordinate 36,010 downwards.
GCGTAACAAAGATTAAGGAGATTAAACAACAAGTCGGAGAAACAATGTGGGACTATGACCAACGATTCAAGATATTGCTGGACAAATCAACCTTCTAGATCTAGGATATCCATCATAGAGAGTGGTTTATTGTTGGACTCCTCCCACACATTCATCTTGCAACCCTCACCATGCAGTTGCAAGATATGGCAAAGGAGAAGGTGGTGCGTGAGAATGTCTGGTGTATCGTGTGCCGCGCAGAGGGTCACTATCGGAACAAGTGTCCTGCGCTGGGAAACAACATGGCAACTGGTGTGCCAAACCCGTTTCCTACCAGGAAGTCGACTGAATGGTGCAAGATTTGTAAACAATGGGGCCATGTACCTCCCCGTGGCTCGACATTGCAGAAATATCAAAAGACTACACACACTCCATTCCGTGAGTTTTGAAATCCATGGGGCACGATGTGAAAAATTGTCGGTCGCTGCAATTGATGGAGGAGCATACTGTGATGCATATAGGGCCTAAGAGGAGAATAAGGGTGGAGACCGTGGAGCCTTTCTGGGAGGCCAGAGAGGGGGATATGGTAGAGGATACGGTGGAGGAGATAGACAACCCACCTACTTTAACTGTGGCGAGATAAACCACTTGGCACAACTCTGTACCAAGCCCCGTGCACTGTGTGGATACTACCACAACGCAGATCGTGTCACAAAATATTGCCCGAAGGTGTTGGTGAAGTGGGAAGAGAAAAAGGGGCACTGTAACATGGTGACTGCTGAGCCGCGCGAAGAACAAAATCTGAAAGAAGAAGTCGATGTACAAGTAGTAACTTGAGGTGGTATCCACATAGGAACTGATCTGAACAAAGCAGAGTGCTCAGGGAAACATTTAGAGGGAAATATCGGGAAAGCAGTGTAGGCACCTCCCAAGTTTGACACTACGCGAAAAAACAGTTCTTGCATGATGCACAAAAGGCGATCGAAGAGGTACATGTGCACGAAGAGTTGAAATGCACAATGCACGATGAATCATGATGCATCGCTTACCCAGACACTAGCTCAGAGAACTAGGTAAGTGAACTCTTATGTTGTTGTCTTAAAGTGTTGGGTGATCCTATGATTACCAAGAAGTTGACATACTTGTTGATGAGATGCATTGAGGAAGGCAAGAATCAAACTTCTATTTCTGACCCGCTACTGGAACGAGACACACGCCATGTTAGTAGGAGGAAGCGGTCAGGCAGAGAATTCAAAATGACAACCGAATTAGGTAGCTATGAGATGGAAGGTGTGATCTTGGACTTGGGGTCTGATGTGGACATCTTGCTAAAGAAGTCGTGGGAGTTGATGGGAAAACCTAAGCTGGTGTGGTCTCCCATTCATCTCAGGCTTGCAAATCAGTATAGGATTTATCCCATTGGCAGGTTGGGGAAGGTTCAAGTTAACATCGATGGGGTTAGAAAAAAAAAAGATTTTGAAGTGATAGAAATTATGGATGCTTCGAACGCATATCTAGCGCTGCTTGGGATTGACTGGGCATTTGATAACAATGTCGTCTCTAATTTGAAACAAAGGTAGATGTCATTTGAGATGGACACCCTGTGCATTATTGGTCTCCTAGATCCGACCAAGGGTGACATATATGTTGCTTTATTCGGGGGTTTTGTTCAGCAATTGGTTGCGCCTCAACCTAAGGTTGTACTACACATAAACCATATCATTCAATCGTTTTTGCTCCAAATGATTTCACTTCTTGGTGTGTATACGCTAATAAACGCTTTAAATAGGCTTGAGTAGGTCTTAGGGTTAGTTGGTAGGCCCCCCTCCATCTAACAATTCATAATTTAAAAAAAAAATTGGAATCCGTGGGTCCTAGACGCCCCATATGGAACTAGCCAGTTCGGTACTGAACCGGCCGAAAACGGCTTGGTGCCACCAGTCCGTCCGTTTTTGCCCCAAAACCTGTCCGACCGTCTGGTTTTGACTGGATCAATTGGATGGAGCAGACTCCTTGCTATCAATCAATTAGGTACCTAGAGCAGTCCCTGTAGCTGCTGTTGCAAGTCAAGATTCCACAAATTCTGGGCTGATTCTCTAGATAGTATACCACTGTTTATCTTCAAAGGTACATACCATTCTAACATAAAAGAGGCTGTAATTATGACAGAATTATTGGCAGATTGGGTTCTATTCATGAATGGCGAGGTTATATAGGCAACTTCATTTTCAGATCTGTAGCCTGTATGCTTGCCACAGTTCAGATGCCCTCATAATGAGAGAGATTTAAATTTTATATGTTGTTTTGATCAAAGTAACAACCATGCCTCCAAGTGTCAACATCGTTCTGGGACATTCACATTGGAAGCATTTATGGTTGGGTGTTGCCCTAAGCTCATAAATAGACCAGTTGCTCAAACCTTTTAGATTTGATAAAGTACGCTCCAGCAGGTTCAAAACATAATCAATGCCTTATATGAAGAATGCCCTAGTCGGAAAGAAGGCAGATGAAGGTTATTCTTTGAGGGGATCATCAAAGAAACACTTGTACACAGGAAATCAAGTTTAATGGAGGAAGGCGCTCAAGTTCCATCTCTTTCATATGCACATATTCCTAGGTCTCCCAGCTTACAACAACTATAGTTGCTTGAGTAGTTATGGAAAAGCTGTCCACGTAACCACACTTTTCTAGGACGCCCTAGCTACCTTGCTATTTTGAGCATGTCTTGATTATGTTGAGGTGTTTGATTCCATGTCTTGAGGAAACCATATCTTAGGATGCATGAGATCCACATTTCAAGGAAGATGGTCGACAAAGATTACAAGAAGGAAGCTTCCTCATTTCCAGCTGGTTTTGGTGGACCCATGCAAATTATTGGAGGCTATCCCAGCCTTAGTTGGTGGTTGTAACAACCTTTGGGACCTCTTTGTACACATCCCTGTCTTAGATCCTTATTGTGTGGAGGTCGTTGGCTTTATTGAGGAATCGTCCAACACATAAGGAGAATCCAAATGGCTATTTTAACAGGCCATATATTATGGATCTAGAACTTGCCAAGCTTATTCTATTATTTTCCTTTGGAGAAAAGCATGGATCTAGAAGAGGCTAACTATTTTATTGTTATATGTAGGAGCAAGTTGTGGATCTAGGAGAAAGAAATCACTATTTTATTGTAAATGGAGATGGAGCTGAACTCTATTTAAACAATATCTCTCTCCGTCATTTGTTATGGTTGGATTTTTGGAGTTTCCCATCCTTGGAGCTTAATGGATATATCCTTCTTGGAGCATACATGATGTGTAAGGGTTTCTTTCCTATCAATGTGAGGCTTTTTGTTCTAATGCTTCTTATTGTTGCTTATGATTGTAGAGTTACCCGTACTTGTTAGTGATCAACCATTGCTGGGGGGTACATCTATCATAGTGGAAGGGTTCTATGTGAGGAATTTCTTCTTTAATCGTTTGTTGTCTTGTCTAAGGAATATTCTCTTGCATCTTACATCTATATGAGTGGTTGCTAGGCTAATATTCCATGCATGGTAGGGCACACCTCATTAGCAAAGTTTTGATGTGGCACTCTTAAGGTCCTCCTAGTATTCCTTTAGTTTCATTTTCAGCAATGTTAAGTTCTTCTTGTGGCATGAATATGTGGCCCTTGTAGTCTTAACCCTTATTGAGCTTGCCCTCTTGGGTTGGTTTCTTGACTTCATTTGCCCTTATTTGCATAGGCACTAATCTCTTGAGTCTTGATCCTTCCATCATTCTTTTACCTTTCTACTACAAAAAACATTATTTTTCTAAAGCTACTCTCTTATATCACCTTCTACTTCATTGTTTATCTTTGGTAATCCTACTTATGGATACCCCCCTTGAGCTGTAGGAGAGCCAGTCTAAAGTGAGAGGATATGTTGCTGAGGTGACAGTGGTAACCGTCCTTTTAGTTCCCTCTTGGATAGCACCTTCTGTTAGGGATTTTATCATTAAGTGCGGGTTGGGGAGGTAACAACATAGAATATGACAATTGACCAAAAGATGGTCAAAATTCGCCAATGTTAATTCCAATTAATGCAATGTATTATGTGGCAAGAGAAGTATGCATCGATCCCAATTGGAGTATCGATGCGGGACAAACTTGAAGTTGTAGAATTGCAGGCCGATTTTTCCTTCGAAGAATCCAATATGTAGAGCGCACAAGAACAAATTGCCAGTGTCTTATATGACACCTCTCTTGCCTCACTTGCGCTTAGAAGGTGGCACCGTCCCGTTGGAAGAATTTCAAGATAAAATGACCCAATGTATACAGTTAAGGATGACAAGAAACCATGCCATTTAGATTATTTACAAAACAATTTTACGTGAAAATTTAGTGTATAAGGCAACGAGAATCATTGGAAATGTAATCCTATAGGTGGCAAAGAGGAGGCTTGAATTTGAGTCAAGTTTAGCTAGCCACAAAGTTAAGGTGGAAAGTGTATTCTTTGGAAAATTAAAACAGTTGGAAGAAACATTCTCCCATTGTAGTATTTATGCACAAGTATTCATCGCCCCTCCAATGTAGTTATTTGTAATGTCAAGTGTCAAAGTCAACTTCTTAGAAATAATGGAAAAGTTGAAAAGTCACGGAAGGAGGAGATTCATCGAAGTTCAGGAGTTTTTGGAGGTCGATGGAAGGTCAAAGGTCATTTCTTTGTAGTTAAATAAGACTTAGTAAGAAGAAATAAAGGGTTCTCTTTTTGGAATTGTAATCTATCTTTATATGTCTATAAAGAGACTACTGTTAGCAAGTTGCTTCATACTCTTGAATGCCTTGTTCATATGTGGACTATTCTCTTCTTGTACAATCTTCTTGGTGCTTGTGGATGCCCGCATAATGTCTTGTGGATTATTATGTTGATTTTGACTTACCATATTTCTTTACCTATGATCTGAAACTAGGAGTTTCTTGGTGGGTAGTGGACTATTCTCTAAACCTAGTAGCTCCAATTATTCATATGGATCTATAGTTGATTATTCTCACTTTTGAGATATGACTAATCTTGTTTCATTTCAGTTCTTTGCTAGTTTGTGGCAAGGAGTTTCTTGGTAGCTTATGGACCATTCTTGGTTGCTCAAAAACTTTGGTAATATGTATGGTTTAGTTGGAAGCTATATTTTCCATTGTTGTATATCTAACTGTGTCTCATCTCAACTTTGTTACTAATAGATTTTGCAACAAGGAGGTGTTCTTAGCAATTGGATTGTTTCACTTTGGGAGGGAGTTGGGAGGTTCTGATTCGGGTTCATTTCCAATAATGGTGGTGGACTATTCTCCCTATTATTGGTTGCATTTGTTGACATTGCTCTTTTTCTCTTTTAATTAGGATATAGTTAGCCACATCTTTCACACTACATTTGTTGCATCTCATTCCCACATTCACCCCATTTTCATTCGCATTCCTACATTTTACATTAGACTAGATAGAAGAGCATAATAGAACATCTTACCTTGCATATGAAAATAGAGCCATAACTAGAGGGCTTGCTGTTTCAATGGTGGGAGGGGCTAATTGGGCCCTTTATTCTGGTAATCTTGTGTGGTTGATGATGGTAAAAACCCCACATCAATAGGTTGCAAAAAAATTGCTTTAACTTTCAAAGTCACAATTGAACAAAACAAAAATTTCTTCCAAATAATTCATATTGGTGTGATTAGGCCGTTTATAAAATTGGGTTGGACTATCCATGACTTTGGTATACATGCCGGGAATAGGTTGTAACAACATACATTCAATGAACTGAGGAACCATAGTTAACAGAAAACAGTGGAATTGGGCCAAAATATTCGAAATGTTGTAAATAATTCGATTTGGGCAAATTATTTGGTTTAAATTGATTCGATTCGGTTTCAAAAACATTTACATATGAACGCATAGAGCCTTACTATTCTCAACGCATGTTAACTATAACTATTAATATTATAGGTTTGAGCATCGTGCTCTGTGTGATTTGCGATCAAGCGTCATGAGCTCTTGGGATCTACAAGGGAGGTCATCCCCATTGTCATTTACTCCAGATGTCTAAAAGCCCAAAAAATTTAATAATTTAAGTAGGCATTCATTCAAAATCTGCATGGAAGAATCCAGATTGAACATTCTTAGATTTAAGATTTTTGATACAAATTTAATCCTTGACATTTAAGTTGTATTTAAGATGGAAACCAATGGTATTTAAGATGTATATGATCAAAATTTTTCCATACTGGAAAATTTTGTATCTATTTTTTTTTCTATATCATATTGAATTCAAATTCAAATTTGAATTCAAACTAAATTCAAACTAGGTAACTATGCATTGAACCCTCTTCTTTGGGAAAAACATACTTCAATTGGCAAATCTATGCTTTATCATGTTGGCCATACTCTATAATTGTTTCTTTTGGGTTAATGCTAATCCCCCACATCTTACAAAATGCTGATCTAGATGACTCTTGATACACATGTTAACCAAGGAATTCAATAACAACTTCATCTAGTGAAGTATATTGCTTCATTGTATTCTACTTATTATACAAACTTATGTGGAATCTCTTAATGTTGCTACAATTTTAAGAGTTTATCACCTAGATTTGTAACCGTGTGTTCTTTACATGCTCAAATATGTTTTCCATTCCCAATTGCATTAGACACTATTCATTTTATTTGATAAACAATCACTTGTGTTGCAGTGGCCTTTGTTGTTTAATTGAACTCAATTTACATAATCGAAGCCTATAAAACTCCCACTATAGACAATCTACAAAACAAGAATCTCCTTCAAGCTTTGTGTTTTCTTCCAATTAACGTTCCCCTTGCCAAAGACTGGGATTCTTCGTTGCATACCTATCTGGAGCAACTTACTTGTCCTCTTTAAGAGACAAAATCTTTGTCAAACATTAAAAATGTGAAAAGAGGGGCTAAAACATTTGGGACCCAAAGTGTTCTCCCTAATTTACAACAATGACATTGTCATCACATGAAAATACCCTTGAACCCTTCTACGATTCTATTTTCTTTCCAAATATAGATATACAACCAAAAATAACAAAGTGCTCAGAATCCCCTAAAAAATGAAAGTCATCCCCATTGACATGGGAGCTAGTTTTAGAATTGATAGAAACCAGGGATACTATGAGGCTTTGTTTTTCTCCTACTTGCGCTTTGGATATTTTCTTTGAGTGGATTCACTCAGGGAGCTCCCTAGGAGCATGTCCCTGACAATGCTCTCGTGGGGGAGCATTGTTGGGAGTGTGCTCCCAGGCCTTCCACAATGTTCTCTGTCCCTAGTTGGTTTGCCTTGCTTCCACCACGCTCTAGTTTTCTCCCTCTAAACTTCAACATGCTCCCTCTTGCTTTCGCCTTGCTCCAACTCCACTCCCTCCATGGTCCCTGAGAAGTGACTTGCTCGTGTGTGATGACGAAAAAAATCCCCTCCTTTTTTGTCTTCTAACGTGTCGCTTCTAGGTAGGTTGTTGGGTAGATACAAGGGAATTGAAGCCCTTGCCCCTCACTATTTTCCATCATTCATTCATCTTTGTGTGTTTGCGTTTGGAGTGGGAAGCTTTGTCTACTTGTTGCTTTTTGAGGTAGGCAAATTTGTAAGAGCTTGGAGGAGAGAATGAAGGTCGACATTGCCACATTCTATTGCTGCAAATAGTTAGAGTGCTGAAGAGGTAAGCCCAAATCTCATTCTTTGTAGTTTTTATTATTTCTTTGTGTTGTTTGTCTGTGGATTTGTTCTCTTCTCCCACTGTTTCCCATTTCTTCTTCTCCATCATTCTTTTGCAGGTGAAAATGTTGTTCATGTGTTGTATTCTTTTATTTTTTATTCTCATGATGTTGGTGGGGATTTGGGAATAGGCATGAGGGGGAAGAAGAGGATAGTGGTCAGAGTGATCAATTTTATGCACATGAGGAAGCTTTGGAAGGGGATGAAGGAGCAAAAGATGAAGGTGAAAATGAAGGTACAAGCAAATCTTGCTCAACAACTTCGTGGAAGTATGTACAAACTTAGAGGGGAGCGGGGGGAGAGGGGATGAAACCACTAAATTTGTGTAGCCATGATTGTCATGATGGAAAACCTTGCTATGGTTCATATACACGTGTGAGGAGGCATCTTTATTGTAGAGTGATAAAAATAATGGGCCCCTTGGAATCAATATTTTCCCTAATAGATCAAAGGTAGATAGATAGGATAAGATAATTTTATAAATTTCCAACAAATGACCACAAAAGTAGGTTAATGGGTCTAAAAAGTGCATCCATGATCTTAACGTATAATATGGGAGTGAAGAAGCAACTCCTAGAACAATGACAAAATTAGAAGATCTAAGCTCATAACTAGAAATTAAACAATTAGCTAATAAATATAACATAGAAGTGTAAGAAGTAAAGTACGAATATCCAAAAAGGTGTAGAGAAGCTAGAGTGCTAAAAGAAGAGGATGACAAAAAGCGTTCCATGTTGATCAAGATTAGTTGATGTTAAGAAGTGCCTACGTTGGTTGTCGAGAGCGTGTATTTGGGGGTTGAGAGGAAGTGTTGATGTTGTTTGCCGAGGAAAACTATGGGGGCTGAGAGACATTCTCCCCATTAGAGTCATCAATGATTATGAAATTGCTGATGCATCGATGAATGATGTCCTCCGAGGTGTGGTTGAGGATGAGTGGGCCTTGCTATGCAAAGGAGCCTTGCTCTTCTAACATTCAAGGCAGTGCAGAAGAAAGTTCAAATCATAGACTCATTGCGGTGAATGGTGGGTGCCCTGCCTTGGGGCCCTTTAGATTTGTGTTGTTTGCTATTCTATCTACTAGTGTAGTGGTGTGCAACATTTGCCTTGTATCAATCGATGTTACATATATCGTTATCGGAGATTTATCGTCGGGGGTATAGAAAATAAATTATAGGCAATGTCAAGGAAAATATTGAAAATTATCGAGAAACTTAAAAGAGTAGAAAAATAGTCATTTTTTTCAATTTTTTAGACATCTAAAGCAACAACATCAAACAACCACATTGCTACATAACTATGAATATAAAACTGATTTATGAGATGTATAAGATGTCAAGTGGTACATTAGTCATCGATACTGAAATATGATATTTGAGTGTGTAGGTTTTCACAATTAGTCATAATGCTGCGTGAACTTCTGGAAATAAACTATGTAGGGGATTTTGAAACATCCAATGTTTCGAGTGGACACTCCACCCATCATTAGAGACAAATAAAGCAGAGATATTCAAGATATTGTTAGGGTAAAAATTTTTCCTTGATGATGGGTGGTGTGTCCACTTGAAAAATTGGACGTTTCAAAATCTCTTACAAAGTTTAATTCCAGAAAGTTACACAACAATACGATATTTGGCTTGAGTCATAAGTGCTGATAGGATAATACAAAATCACATAAAAGAAAAATGTATCTCATGAGATGATCATCATGAGGCATCTAGATATTATAAGGATAATCATAATGCACTAAGAAGGTGTGGTTGAGGATTAGGTTTCCCCTACCCCTAAGAATCTTTCAATTACTCAATTCTTCCCTTTGTCTTTTCTTCCAAGCAATATCAGGAATTGAGTTCTTTGCAATAAGGACAACATCTGGGTAGTTGCAGGGCAAATATCCACTTCATGCCCTAGGATTTTTCCAAGGTGGTATTTCAAGCGGTTGATTCCGCCAAACATTGCCATTCCACATAGCTTGCAACTCAACTTTGTTCTATTATGAACCTCATATGGTTCACCATATTGCCACATTGGGTCCAATGGCTTTGCCATTTTGTATAGAATTGATTAAATTTTTAAAATTTAAACCTATGACACAAAACAAATTCGGAAATTCAAAATCCAGAACCACAAAAACTTTAAGAATGTTGCAATTAAAATATTATAGCTACATAATTGTTAAATCTCCCATTAAAAAGGGCAAGAAGAGGCATATCTAATGGACATTGCAAACATTATACTAAATCTTGAAAAACAAAGAAAATAAAGGCATAAATTTTTCTACATCCCTAGGAATATGGATATGGTTTGGCATTTATTTAATGAAACGAATGAAAACCCTTTTTGTTCATTATGACAAATTGCAGGAATTGCACGTGTTGAGATTTGCAGAAAGATCGATTTGATTCAAGTCAAAATCTATATTAAATTTTGGACTAAATCCCCACTCTACAAATGCTTAGTTGGTGGTATGGTAATGAAAACTACAAATTTCCCCTTGTTTGCTTGATGGAAAATGGTCATAGTATCCTCAAAGCTCAATCCCCCTTAGTAATTTTTGCAAAATGAAGTTAAAAAACCAAAAAATTGCGTTTGAAAGTGAGCCTTATGTCAACTGGGTGATAATTTGTATTGTCTCGTGATAATTAAGGAAATTATCGCGATAATTGCAAATTAATCCGATAATTTTAGGATTGGAATTTATGGTGATAAATACCAACGATATTATTGTCGAGTTGGGTTTTGGTGATAAGACCACGATAATTCCAATATTGTCTTGATAAGTGTAACATTGGTATCAATAGCTTTGTAATGGTCGCATGGAGATCAATGTTTCCCCTTGAGGGCGGGTCTAGTTAACTGGAGAGTCAAGGCTTCACTGATATGGAGTTTGAACTTGAAGTGTTTTCTGAAGGTCCATGGGTTTTTGTTTGCCGCTTGTTTTTTTAATTTGGTGAGACAACCTGGAAAAATAAGAACTGACCTACATGAAGGTCTTTGATTGGGGTGGGGTATTAATACCCTGAGATTTGTATCTGCGTGCTTCTCTCATGTAGTGAGCAAGGCACTGTTGGTCTAGGTAGCAGAAGAAAGTGGAAAGGGAGCTTGCTAAGTCTTAGAATACACAATGAAACCTCCCATGGATTGCATTGTAGGTGGGCTATTGGGAAATGGAATGCTCCTTTGTCTTTAGCTCCTGTACGTGACATATCTAGCAGATCCTATCTGATTGCAAGATGTAGTAGTTGGTCTCTACTAGGAATTTGTGAGAGCCCACTTGAAATTGCTAGAGGGGGACCCAAAGGGCATGCGTCCACTATCTGTGTGCACACTGGGGTTGGACAATTGGGCAATCTCTCATCTCTAGAGAGTGCTTAGAGTAGAAAACCATCTTTGGGCTCAAGTCCTCAGGTGTTGCTGTCTTGGTGACTTAAGTGTATTATCTCTAGATGTTCTCTCTAATTACCCCATTTAGGTCTTGTTTAGATGACAATAGGTGACCTAGCATGTCAATGCAGTACTTGAAGGGGGGAGACAGTATAGAGAGATGGAAAAATGGACTAGAGAAGTCGAGAAGCCTCTTAGAGCCAACAACATATCCAACCTTGGCGTTGGTTGAGGCGATGACCTTGGATGAACAAAGTGCTAGGTAGGGATATCGATTGGTCCCTAGACCTTTGAGCCATAAAGAATTGTGGCTCTGATGATTGTTTCCATAAAGTGCACCTTGGACGAGATGTCTTGAAAGTGATTTTGAAAGCACTGTTGCTCAAGAAGGTCAAGAGAGTTATAACACTTTGTTTATCTCTCAAGGTTACTTGTGTTTACACCATGCTTGTGGGTGCTTCATGTGATGTGTGGTGCATGGTGTATGGATGACTTTTGATTGTTCCATGATGGACATACACATTGGAGTTGGCTTGCTTATTGATTGCTAGACCTTGTTCCGATGCTTATGTGGCATACTTCCTTGGAGCATTCAAGAACTGGATAACATGATGACATTCTTCATGATGGCCACATGGAGAGTTGGTTGCTTTCTTGGAGGATGAATGTTAGGCATCTTGGAGGAGGGCATTTATCCCTAGATGGCATTGGGATACATGATTTCTTGTATGGAGGCTTGTACTTGACTTGAAGATGCTTGAGTTGATGAGTGATCATGTAGGTGGGGTGGACCTGGAGGTACACATGGCTTAGGAGGTGCGTTGGAGCTTTGGAGGCCTTTGGAGGCCTTTGGAGGAGGAGCATTGGACCTTGCTTGAGGAGCGTTTAGCCTTGAAGCCTTGCTTGTAGGATGTGCATACCTTGAAGCTTGATATGAGTCACCTAGAATTGGCGTGGTCCACATGTGGGCCTACCTTGTGTAGAGTTAGGTTGCTTGTAGTGGACTAGGTCTACTTTGTATTGTTGGCCTCCCTTTCTTCTCTTATAAATAGAGGGAGGAGAAAGTTATTTGAAAATACTTCTACTTTTTCACTCTTGTATCACGCGCTTGAGTTAGAGATGTAAGATTAGGGTGAACTTGTCTTCTTGCAATTTTCTTCATGTGTATCTTCTGTCTTTGTCTTAGGTGCTAGGGATCTTGGAGGAAGTTCAAGGGAAGACTAGGGTTAGGGTTTCACCCTAAGGAGACAAAGAAGATTAGGATTTATAACAAATCTTATGAGGGGCAAAGATAGGGTTTTATTTTGTATCTATTATGAAAGAAGAAGAGTAGGTTTTTGTGACATTTGGAAACCCTAGTGCTACTTGTTATGCTCGTGGAGGAGAAGAGGAGTCATCTTGTACAATTGTGTGATGTAAGTGTAGGTGCCAAGGAGGACTTGCTAGTGGTGATGCTAGCTTGTTGAGGATCTTTGGTGGAGTGACCAACTTTGGTTAGGAGTGATCCCAAGCTAGGAGGAGTTGTTGGCTAGGGTTTTCTTATGGTTTCCCTAGCTAAGGTTTGGAGAGCTGGACTTATACCGACGTCGTGATAAAGTTGTGGTATGTACTTGGACTTCATCTCTTATATATATATGAAGTTCCCTGCTGTCCAAATATTGTGCACTTGCAGAGTTGATTCTCAACTTATGTTATCTTCTTGATTGGGTAGATTTTAGCACTTGGTGTTCATGCTGTTTGACATAAAATATAGCTGAATTGGTAAAGTGATTCAACACATCTTGAAGATAAAGGAGCAGATTCACCGCTGTTATTGTCTGCTGTAATAAGAGAATTCAAATCTGTTATATGCTTGGAAAAGAGTGCCCTAGGGGTTCTAGCATTGTGGTATTGAAGTACACTTGTATGGTATTTATTCTCTTTAGTTGCCGTGTGAAATTGAGTTGAAGAGAAGTGAACTTTTACTGTTGTAATTTAATATTTCAGATCAGCCCTAAGGTTGAAAATTGATATGGAATAGATTTGGGAAACCTCAAGATTGAGAGGTGCAGTTCTTGAAAGTGGCCTTTCACGAAATTTCTTCATGGTATCAGAGCTGATTGGATAGGGATTTCTCTATTGGTGGAGAGATAATTGGATATTTCAGTTGTGTTGTACTTGGGAGTGGTGCTTGATCTAGTATAGGT